>VDFB02079156.1:0-16329 GCA_007258455.2 Sequoia sempervirens | reverse complement strand
ACTTATCTTATTTTGCACTCATTCCAAGGACGTCTCGATGATATCCCAAAACAGAGGATTTAGAGAAATAGAAATGGGGCAACGATTATTATCTTTTGTTTGCTGTGCTTGTTGGACGTTCTTGTAAAATAACTTGGTGAATACTTGCTTTGTTAGATATGTATGGAGGAGGTTTCAGATAGCTTGTTGACTATTGCATTGATTGGTTATAGCTTTCCGTGTTTTGGTCCGAGATGTTTGAGACTTCTAAAGTGCATCCTAGCAAGGTTTCCGTATGTCAGGTGAACAAGAATACTCCTATCTGCTTGTTGAGTCAAATTCCATCACACTAAGTACAACGCCATCCTGGTCCTTCATACCTTGATGCATCGTACTTAGGCGTGTTATCAAAAATAAAGTAAGTGACCCTTTGAAAATCCCAATCCTTGACAAGCAAATCATCCATCTATCATCATCATTTCTCATCATCATCTCTAATAAAGTCTCGACCAATCATGGACTTATTGGATCCTCTTGTCATCATCTCATTTCCACGCTAACATTGCATCATGAATAGTCCATCATGCATCCATCCTGCATCCACAAACCGTTAGCATCATCATCACCAATGCATCCATCATGCATCCATTCTACATCTAGAAAACCGTCAGCATACCACATATCATTCATATCATACATCATAGGAAACATCGATCATTCACATGCATTGCATAATCATCATCATAATATAGATCTGTTAGTCTAAGCTTCTCATAAATCATCCATTGCATAATCACAACATCAATCTCATCCATCTCATATCATATCATCATTTAAGTTGCTTAGAATAATATAGATTTGTTATTCTAAGCATCTTGAAATCATCTCATTTGCATCATCATCCATAACCATCCATTTTGAACCTCTTTATCGCGAGATCTACCCAAATCGAATTTCGTTCGATCCTCCGAGGGGGCAATGTACCAGTGTACTTTCATTGGGGCATCCGAAAAATCATGAAATTTTTAAATTTCAATCATGGGAAGTTATTCTTTGAACGCAACAAGTACATTGCTTCAAAGAGGGCAAAATGTAGACATGCAAAATTAACATTATGCATTCGATCGGATTCAATCAAATTAGATGTTGCATTAGGACCATTCATCAATTAATCAAGTGCATTTTCATCCATTCAAATAAGCATTATCATTCAACCTTCATCTTGCATCATCCACTTAATTAAATAAATCAGGACTTCATTTAAATCAAATCCTAAATCATATTCCATCATTTTCTAATTTAAATAAATCAATTATCAAAGTCTTGAAAGTCAAATCATCTAATCAGCATTAAATCAGCATAATCATCATCTAATTAATTAATGTTAATCCCATCCCACTTGCATTATCTAGATCTATTTCTGACAAATCAATTTTATTGATTTATTAAAACACTCATTTTCCCTCAACATGACAAGTCAAACATTGCATTTATTGTTGTTTTTCTTGTCCCCCTCTCAAAATTTATTGCAAATTTGAATTTGAATTCTCCCTCTCATGGGCACTCTTCCCAAATCTTGCACAACCATTGACCACTCAACATTTGACAAGTGTCATCTTCTCATTGGAGGATCTTTAGTCCCACATTCACCATCTTGGCCAATCTCTCATCAACAAAATCTATAAAATAGGGCCTTCATTCTCATTCAGAGATCGACAATTTTATGCAAGGTTACTCTCTTCATTTGAGATTTGATCTTGTTCATCATCACTCCACCATCTTCATAGCATTTTCAATTTCAGCTTTGATCAAGGGTTGGGAAAGGGTCACTAGCACATGTGACACCAATCCAACTATGGAATAGGTAGCTTGCTCTTGTTTTTATAATGCTTTAGTCTTTTTATCATCATTTGTGGCATTTTGAAAGCATTTGTAATGGATTTCATAGAGGTATTTTGATAGAGTTTGCAAGGAACTAACCCATGCTTGAAGTTTAGTTGTTTGCAGATTTTAAAAGGATGCCTACATTTGGCGCTAGAAGGAGGGCAATAATGGATTGAGGAGATTTTGAATTTAACGGATTTATTGGATTCTCTAAAAAGCTTTCATTCGCTGCCTTTTGACAGGGTTTTAGAATTCTGTGTTAGTTATTGATGCAAAATCTGCAGCATCTATTGTTTGGTTCATCGCTCTATTTTGTTTCTTGTGTTTCAAGACTTTTATTCTGCATTTGTAGCATTCACAAGACATTGGATTAACATATTTGTTCGCAACTTTTAAAATTTTGGCTCATATTTTCATTTACTGCGCTCTACGTGATTGTATTATTTGATGCATTTATAACCTTAGCTACGCAGAAAAAAATTAAAATAACCTGAGGGATATTGAAGTCTGATGTGAAATCCTTATTTATATGTTCAAATGTGCTAATACATCCGAGACTGCACACCTTCTTAGTATTCCAAACTTGGTCGCTGGTCGTGCACTTCTTTCGGCTATTTGTTTGTTCTTTCTGCCTCAACCTGCAATGCATTTCCCAGTCATTGAAAACAACAAAGATTATCTTTGCACCTGCCAATTGCATTTGTCAACAGCGGAAGTGTAAAGAGGTCCTTTTTTTTTTGAAAGGCAGTCTTTGGACCCAATGGCTAGTGAGGAAGAGACTATTAAGAGGACAAATGACGTGACGAAGGACTTCAACAAGCTGTAGGTGCGGGTGGAAAAACTAGAACATAAGTTCACTTAGATGACACGATTCACCATTAAGATCATTCACAGGCTTGCTACCACTCTCTCAGAGGTTCTCAAGGAAGAGGTGGAGAAGGAAAAAATAGGAGAGGGACCTAATTGGGTGGGTGAGGATGTGCTAAATCTTCTCTTTAAGAAGTGGGATGGGAATACTATGTAATGTGTTGGTTTGTGTTTTGGGTTGTTGGTTCTTTCTCTACTATCGGTTTGATATTCTTGTTTCTTATGTTTTCTGCTGTCATTGGTGTTTTGATATAACTTTGGACTTCATCTCTTTTTGGCCCCTTGGGATCGTTGTGTAAAGGGTACTGCACCCTATAAATGTAGCTTATCTTATCAAAAACATTACATTATTTAGTGTCATATCACAAAGTCCTTAAAAATTCATCTTAAAAATCTTGAAATCTAAAAACCAAAATGAACTTAGAAGTCAAGTCTAGGGTCATCATTCTAAACATCATCAAAACCTCATTTTTACAAACTACCCCCATCAACAAAAGTAGGTTTCTCAACTCATAAGTTTAGTTGTGAATCAATTTTTTTTATCAAACCATCATCATCACTAAATGTTTATGATTTTCACTTGGTTACATTAGTCCAAATCTAAAAAAAATGTCAAAAGTAATCGATTTTTAGGATCCGAGGTCATATATCTAAGGCCTTTTCATTTTGCAAAATATCATCACAAAAATCCAAAAACATAGGTCTAAATTCATTTTAGTCTTGTACCGAGCTCAAAATTCCAAAAAATAAAAAATACCAAAAACATAGAATAGATTCATTCTAGTTTACATTCATCCCAATACATCAAAATACCAAAACATCCAATATCTAGAAAAAACCAAAAGTCAAAACACAAGTCCCTTTTTATGGTTATCACACGCTCTCAAGTGAAACAAAAAGATATGGATCCCAAATCCGATCATATGTACAACCCAAAAAGTTACATGCACTTTGGTGTAACAACTAGTGATCACATAAATTCACAAAATCTACCCCCATTTTAGGATTACACTTTGCATGACGTAGAACAAGGGCTAATGGTTGAAGAGATTGAAAATGCATCACAAGATCCTAGGATCTTGAGAATTATTGATGAAATAGTGTCGACAAACCCTAAAAAATACTTCATGCAACTTGCACAAAATGGAGCTAGGATACCACCTAACTTCGATATATCAACCACCATAGGGGAAACTCTGAATACAATGTCACTAGGATTAGGTGTCATAAATCAACCTCCACCATTAGCACCTACTACATCCCCACCATCATCACAATTGAATACAGGCATGCCGCCTACTCAAACAACACATTTTACATCAACTATAAATATTCCACCACCACCTACATTAACAAAACCAATGTAAAATCCATTTGTCTCCACTTCTACAACTGCTACACCAACCCACACTACTGTTGGATCTCAAAATTCCACCCATCCAAACATGCCAAATAAAATATGAAAGACCAATCCTTCATATTTAGGACCACAAGTGGGCACAATGCCCACTTCACATAAACTAAACACACCTCTAACAAGGACTAGATCCATTTTTAGAGCAGGTCAAAACACTCCACCCCAACCACAACAACCAAACAATCCTAGTTCAACATCCACATTCAGGTTTAATCAACCACCACCACAACAACCAAACAATCTTGGTTCAACATCCACATTTGGGTTTAATCAACCCCCATCAAAACAACCAAACAATCTTGGTTCATTATTCACAGCTTGGTTTAATCAACCCCCTCCACAAAAACCAACCAATCTTGGTTCATCATACACATCTAGTTTTAACCAACCACAACCACCACAATACAACTCAAATCCCATGTACACATCACAATTCCACTAACACATTCTACCTATGCATCAACATAAAAATATACATGGATTCACCCCACAACATAACACCAATTCATTTGGGAACCCCTCAAGGGGTTCCACACAGTATATTCAACCCAACACATCTTCGAAAACACCATCACCCATAGATCTGATGTCTCAACAATTACATATGCTACAACAATAGATGACCAACATGCATATAACTGGGAGTAGAAAAACCTACTCGATGGAGGACCTATGTCCTTACCCTTTCCCATGAATTTCATTATTCCTAAATTTAACAAATATAAGGGAAAGGGAGACTCCATTGAACATATATGGGAGTTTCATACAACCTCTTTAGATGTGGCTCATGAACATACATACCTCATGAGACTTTTTCTACATAGTCTAGGAGGCCAAGCACTTAAATTTTTCACACACTCACCTCCAGGAATACACACTTGGAGTGAACTAATTGATAATTTCATTGCAAACTTTTCCTATAACACATCCAATGATATTAACATCATCAAATTTTGTGCTAAGAAACAAAAGGATGGAGAGACATTCCCTTTATTCTTGCAAAGATGGAGAAGCTTAGCTAGTAAGTGCACTTTCCATATGCTAGAAAAATAACTAGTCCAGATTTTTGTGGAGAACCTCAACAAGGAGGTGATGTTCCACTTATAGATTCATTGTTCAAACACATTTGAGGATGTTATACAGAAAGGAATCTCCATCTAAAAATCCCTCATTGCCAAAGGGCTTGTAAAAATATTTAAGGAGAATACCAATTATTCTTCTCACAATAATTCCAATGACAAAAGAAAATTTTGGTCACAAAACAAAAACATGACAAATGATGGTGTTGTAGATGCTAAGGTTGTAAATAAACCTCATCTTGTGTTTAGTGTGAAAGGACCCATAGCAATGAACACCAATAAACCTCCATAAAAGCAGGAACAAATTGCTAATGTGGCCTAAAACAACACACTATGTGGTCCTCCAAGGGCCTGCCAACCAAGATGAAAGTACACACTCTTAGGGAAACCAATTGAGGCAATTTTGAAGAAGTTACTATAAAATAATGTCATCCAACTACTTGAAATTAGACATTATGAGCCAAGTCCATTCAAACCAACCTAGTGGAATGACAATGATTTATGTGAATACCATAGTACTAAAGGACATAAAATGTCCACCTATTTTAAACTAAAGAACATCATTCAAGATCACATAGAGTAAGGTGATATTCAAATTGATGATCAACCCGAAACCACTAACTCCGATCATACGATCTTTAAGGATCCTTTGAAAATGCATGGGTTGGGAAAACCCTCCAATTCTGGAAAAGATGGTAAAGATGCAAAAAATTATACCAGTGTTGCCTAGGAGTACATGGTAAACCATATTCGATCATTAGATCATATCATATCCACTGTCACTATCAAAAATAAAAATCCTAAATGTGTGGTTACAACTAGATGATCTAAGGTGACTTTGTAAGGAGCCCCTTCTAAGCCACAATTGACACATGAGTATAACTTACTCGATCCTCTAGGAAAATCCCCAACTCAAATTTCAATTCTCGAGTTGCTACGCACCTCTCCTGAGCATAAGAATATTTTAGAAAAAGCATTGTAGGATTCATCCATTCCCACATACCTAAATGTGAATCAATTTTAGGCCATGGTAGGGTTATTAGCTACCACCCATCATATAACATTCACTAAGCATACTTTTACTTAATAGAAACCAAATCACAATGAATTTTTGTACCTCAAAGTATACATTAATAAATACAAAATCATATGAGTTTTGATAGATGGTGGAGCTGGCTTGAACATATGCACTTTAAAACTAGTGACTACCATGGAATTCTCAAAGGCTTATATAGATGAGTCAAAGAGGATTGTGATACGAGGATATGATGATATGGACTAATCTTCCAAGGGCTTCATCGTTCTCCCAATCAGAGTGGGTCTTGCTGTATAGGACATGGTGTGTCAGGTTCTTGATTTGGACTTGCCCTGTAACCTTTTTCTCAAATTCCCATGGATTCATGCCATGAAGGTTGTCCCTTCAATATATCATCAATGTTTGAAGTTTCCTTACAATGATGCAGAGGTTGCTATTTTTGGTCATCCTAACCCATTCCACTATTGCAGTAACCTAAGAGTTACCTCTGAGCATAGAGCACCTAGCCATAGGGAAGGTGTTAGGGTTTAGGAAGATTGGAGCAATAAAAATTAACAATTATATGCAAATTAAATAACCTAGAAATAACAATGAAGAATTACACAAAATTTAACATGGTTCACCCAATATGGGCTACATCCACAGAAACTCAGCCATCTAATGATTTTATTATCCAGTGCAAAAAAAATTACAATCTCGCGAACACCATACTGCAACATATACCCCAACTGCTTATAACAGGCCTTTTGGAACCTTCTAGAATTAGGGTTTTACAAGTTTTTTTTTTCATTTGATGTGTTAATGGGAAAACCTTGACGTTTCAACGAGAAAAAACCTTGACATGTCAATGAGAAAACATTGATGTGTCAACGGGAAAAAACCTTGACGTGTTAACAATTTTTTTTTTGGGGCGATGCCTTGAACATAATTTCTTGTTATGGGTGTACAATACTTGCATGATCAATCACCACATACCAACAGCCTCCCACTTGGAGATTGATCAAGATCCACACCAAACAATCTCCCACTTGGAGACTGATCTTGGACGACACCACTGCACTTGTAGCTCCCACTAGATTATAGGTCTGGCTGGTTTCTTATGTCCACCATTATCATTTGTGAAGGCCAATGGAAATTGATGAGGAAATCAATATCTCCTGTGTAATTTCCTTTGTCAACATATCTACAGGATTCTCACTTGTGTGAATTTTCTCCAGCTTCAACTGTCCATCCTCCAAAACTGATCGAATGAAGTGATATTTGAGCTGTATGTGCTTAATTTTTGAATGTAGAGCTGAGTTCTTAGAAAGATGAATGAAACTCTGGCTATCAGTGTACAAAAAGGGATATCTTCTTGTCATTGTCCCAATTCCTCCATAAAACATTATAACCAAATCATCTCCTTGCTAGCTTCTATAGCAACAACATACTCAGCTTCAATGGTTGAAAGAACAACCTTTTGCAACCTTGAAATCCAACTAACTACAGTACCTCCTACAGTAAAAATATACCTTGTAGTAATCCTACTACTATCAATAACACCCGCTAGATCAAAGTCAACATATCCTTTTAGAGCATAATTTGTTCCTCCAAAACATAGTTTTTTTGAAGTAGTACCTCTCAAGTATTGGAGAATCCATTTTACTGCATTCTAATGATCCATTGTTGGATTGCTCATATAACTGCTCACAACTCCCACTACATATGCAATATTTGGCCTTGTGCATACCATTGCATACATCAAGATACCAACTGCTGATGCATATATGGTATCTTAGACATTTTGTCTTCCTCCTCTTATGTCTTTGGACACATCTCCTTAGTCAACTTAAAATGACTAGGAAAAGGTGTACTAACTTCTTTTGCACTTTGCATGTTAAACCTTTTCAACACCTCTACATACTCACTTTGAGACAAAAATATTTTTTTGTTTTTCCTGTCTCGTGTGATCCTCATACCAAGGATTTGTTTTGCTATACCCAAATCCTTCAGAGTAATTTAATTTGCTAATTTTTGCTTAAGTTCATTAATATGTTGCATGTTAGACCCGATAATAAGCATGTCATCAACATAAAGCAATAGGATAATATAGCTCACATTACCCAATTTATTAAAATAAACACAATAATCTGAATGAATCTTTTGTAACCTTGTTCAACCATAAAACTATCAAATTTCAAATACCATTTCCGAGGTGCTTGCTTCAAGCCATACAAACTCTTCTTTAACTTGCACACAAATTCCTCCTTACCCTTGACCTCATATCCTTGTGATTGCTGCATGTATATTTCCTCTTCCAAATCCCCATGGAGAAATGTTATTTTCATATATAATTGTTCAAGATGCAAGTCTTTCGTAGCTAGAAGACTTAGAATAGTTCTAATAGAAGTCATCTTTACAACCAGAGAAAATATTCCTCAAAATATATACCTTTTTTCTATGCAGAACCTTTTACCATGAGTCTAGACTTATATCTTTTATTTCCTCCATCTTCTTTCTTCAAGCTATAAACCCATTTATTTGGCAATGCTCTTTTACTTTTAGGCAATTGGACTAAGTCCCAAGTCTGATTCTGTAGTAAGGAATCCATTTCCTCTTTCATGCCTAGCTCCCACTGCTTTTTGGTATCTACCTGCATTGCTTCTTCATAACCTTCAGGTTCACCAAAATCAGTTAATAATATAGAATATAACGATGAGAAAATATTTTTGGAGGTCTAGTTATCCTTGTAGAATGTCTAACACTTGCAGGAGTATGTCGGATAACTTGTTGCTAAGCATCAGGTACCACTGGCATTTTATTTTCTAGAATCTCATCCAACACCACATATTCCTTTTTGGTCTATTCATGCTTCTTTTCTTGTAGCTGATCCTTATACATGACCTTCTCATTGAATATAACATCTCTGCTTCTAATGATTTTATAATTTTCATAATCCCATAACCAATAACCAAATTCATCTACTCCATATCCAATGAAGGTACATTTTTTAGACTTAGCCTCAATCTTGGTTCTATTTTCAATTCAACATGGACAAAAGCTTCAAAACCAAAGGTTTTCAGAAATGAATAGTTTACCTTTTTACCCATCCATGCCTCATCTAGAATGCCACCATTCAAAGGATTTTAATGTACCTTCTTTATTAGATAAACAACAACATGCACAACATTTGCCAAAAACTATAAGGGTAGTCCAACATGTAATCTCATGCTCCTTGCATGCTCCATAATGGTCCTATTCATCCTCTCAGACACACCATTTTTTTGTGGTGTTCCAGGAACCATTTTATACCTAAGGATTCCATTGTATGAATAATAATTTTCAAATTCTCTATTGCAGTACTCACCTCCATTAGAAGATCTAAGACACTTCAACTTTTTTCCTGTCTCATTCTCAACCAAAGCTTTCCATTTTTAAAAGTTTCAAATACTTTTGATTTTTGTTTTAGGAAATACACCCATGTTTTCCTAGTTGCATCATCAATAAAAGTAACATAATAGCAAGATCCGCCAAGAGAAGATACCTAAGTCGGTCCCATTACATATGAATGCACAAGCTCTAATTTCTCACTCTTCTTCTCTTTCCCAACTTTGAGAAATCAGATTCTTTTATGTTTTCCATAAACATAATTTTCATAGAACTCCAAGTCAATCTTCTTCAGACCTAGTAGCAAATTTTTGGAGTGAAGGATCTTCATCCCTTTCTCACTCATGTACCCAAGTCTATGCCACAATTCTATTTTTTTCCCTGTAGCAAGTGCTATAACTATCTCAGTAGCAACTATTTTTGTAGCAGCTAAGGTAGAATAAGTATTACCAATACACAAATACAATGTGCCTACCTTTTCACCTTTAGCTACTACTAATGCACCTTTAGTGACCTTCTAGACTTTTTCTGAAAAGGTAACTATGCAACCTTCACTACCTAGTTGTCCTATAGAATTAAATTCCTTCTCAAATTTGGAACATGCCTTACCTCCTGTAGCAACCATTCATTTCCATTCTTCAACTTGATTTTTATCTTTCCTTTTCCAACAATCTGATAGGGTTCATCATCACCCAAATATACCTGTCCAAAATCACCTTGAACATAATCTACAAAATATTTCCTATGGGGTGTGGCATGAAATGGAGCCCCTAAATCTATTACCCAAGAATCATTAGCATTATCTAAACACAAAATTGAAGCATCCTATAATTTATCACTTGCAACATTAGCTTCCTTATTTTCATAATGTTGTATGTCTCCTTGTTTTCCCTTTCGAGACCAACAATCCTTCTTCAAGTGTCTTGGCTTTCCACGGTGCCAGTAATTCATTCTTCCTCTAGATTTTGATTTGCCTTTCTTAAACTTCCCTTATGACTTCCCATGATTTGCTAGGCATTTTCCTCTCTCCTTTGTTCTTCCCCTATTGTCTATAGTCAAAGCATTACTCGATGTTGAACTATCACCAGTGCTTTTTTGTCGCATTTCCTCGCTAAGGATAACACCAACAACATCATCAAATAGAGACAGAGTTACTTACAACCATTACCAAGCTATTCCATCTTTCTAGAAAAGAACATAAAACCAAGAGAGCCCTCACCTCTTCATCAAAATTTACTTTTATAGAAGTTAATTGACTAGTAATTTTATTAAATTCATTTAAATGATCTGTCACATATCCACCTTCAATCATTTTTAGATTAAACAAACACTTCATGAGAAATACCTTATTTGAGGTTGAGGGTTTTTCATATAATTTATCCAAAGCTATCATCAGATCCTCTGTTGTCTTTGATTTTGTTATATTGAACACCACATATGTTTCCTAGTGCCTTTCCAACCTTTCCATCCAGAATCTCCTATTCTTCATCAAACATTGCAACTTATTTCTTTAATTTTCCTTGCAATGGCTGCTATAGATCCTTTTGATACAAATAATCTTCCATAATTGATAATTTTGGTCATTGAACTTCTCAACCTTGAATTTTCCTTCTTCCATTTCTCCCACTCATATCTATAGGTTTCCTACCAATCAACTAAAATACACGCGGCTCTAATACCAGTTGTTAGGGTTTAGGAAAATTGGAGCATTAAAAATTAACAATTATATGTAGATTACATAACCTAGAAAGAACAATGAAGAATAACACAAAAGAGATCAACACAAAATTTAATGTGGTTCACCCAATATGGGCTACATCCATAGAAACTCAGCCATCCAATGATTTTATTATCTAGTACAAAATAGATTACAATCTCGTGAACACCATACCGCAACATACATCCCAGCGGCTTATAAAAAGCCTTTTGGAACCTTCAAGAATTAGGGTTTTACAAGGTCTTTTTTCATTTGATGTGTTAATAGGAAAACCTTGACATGTCAATGGGAAGAAATCTTGATTCTTTAACATCAAAAGCTTCAGCTTTACCTAAGAATTTCCCTAAAAGCAAGGTCTAGATCCAGGATGATGGAATTGGAGAGTATAATATTGAAAGTTTGTTCTACGTAGGGGAGCCACCATTTGCACCTAAACATTATGGAAATCCCCATCACATCAAGAAAGATCCCAAGGTACCATTCAGTATCACCCACCTACAACCTTCACCAAGTGGGGTGAGGTTGGGAAAGAGTGTATTGAGGAAGACCTCTCTAAATGGATATATAGGGGCAAAGAGGATGAGATACATGCTGACCTCCCTGTGGAAAAATATGGAAAAGATTTTGAAATAATGAAACAAAAAGGATACAATGGTCATAGTGGCCTTGGATTATAGAAACAAGGCATGACCGTTCGAACCTATACTAATGAGCAAATGACCGAGAACCAAAGGGTTGGGATATCAACTATTGAAAGTAAAAGCTCCTAGTACTAAACTATCCTTGAAGAAATCCGTTAACGCTTCATATATTATTGAGACTTATAGGAATGGTACCGAACTTGCATCCCCTATCAATCAAACTACTAAAGTCCAAGCTTGGATAGATACCTTTTGGGACCTCAATGATTCCTCTATCTATAACCTTTTCTGTGTCATCCTTAAGCTTTAATAATAACAATTATAACATGCCTTTAGTCCACCCCGAATTAATCGATTGGGACCAACAAGGTCCACTGAGCTTGGACATCTTTGAAAATGATGAAGCAATTGTTGAGTTCATGGGACTTAGATAAGTATATCGAGTGGGGATCAAAAGGCTAGATTCACCATTGACCTCAACACTACTACATACTATGAGGATTTAGTCTTGCCTTCTAGTCACAAAATGAAATAAAATAAAGAAAAACAAGTCTGTAGGTGAAAAATGAAATGTCCTTATAGACATAGCAAAAGACAAGAAAAAGGACATATCCAAGGGTGAAAGCCTCTTCAAAGCACCCAAGGATGGAAGGTTGGACCTACTACCCACAAATCAAGAGAAATCCCCAATGTTGGTTGAGAAGTCACAAGAAGTCAACATCAACACACTAGAGGATCCAAAAATCATACACTTTGCAGTGTCCCTGACAGATGCAGAGAAGCCGAATTTCACCGAATTTTTCTCTAAAAGGAAAATCAACCTTACATGGTCCTCTACGGACATGCCTAGGCTAGACCTCAAACTAGTCCTCCATCACTTATCTCTTCTTCCTAATACTAAACCTTTCAAGAAAAAGTTGAGGAAGATGCACCCAAAAATTACCTTATTAGTCAAAGCTAATCTAAAGAAAATGTTGGATGTTGGGTTCATAAGACCCATCGATTATGTAGAATGGATTTCAAATCTGGTACCAGTCACCAAGCCAACTGAGGGCATACACATCTACAACAAATTCAAGGATCTGAATAAGGCTTTTCCGAAGGATGATTTCCCTTTACCCAACATAGACATGATTGTGGATCTTACAATAGGGTATGATATGCTATCAATAATTGATGGTTTCTCTAGCTACAATCAAACTAAAATTACAACTAAAGATCAACATAAGATAGCCTTTACTTGTGCTGGGGTACATACTACTAGAACATCATTCCCTTCAGCATTAAAAACACCAGAGCTATGTATCAAAGAGCGATGACTACAATATTCCATGATATGATGCACAAACTGATGGAGGAATATGTTGATAACCTAGTGGAAAAATCCCTCACAAGGGATGATCACTTGGTAGTACTTGACAAAATATTTACAAGGTTGGAAGAATATAAGGTTTGACTGAACCCAAAAAATGTGTCTTTGGAGTAACTTTTGGGAAGCTCCTTGGATACATTTTTTCACACAGAGGTATAGAGGTTGATCTTGAAAAGGTGAAATCTATCATAGACATGCCGCCACCTTCCACTCTAACACAACTCAAAAGTCTACAGGGTAAACTACAATCAATCCGTAGGTTTATAACACAACTAGTAGACAAGTGCCACCCATTTTAATATCTCCTTCATAATGATGTTCCCTTCAAATGGATAGGTTCTTGACAATAGGATTTTCAATAGATCAAATATTATCTACTATTGCCACCGGTGTTGATGTTGCCCATTGATGGGAAACTACTCATCTTGTATGTATCAACCACAACATTTGTACTAGGAGATCTTTTGGCATAAAATGATGAAAATGGAAAATAAAGAGCAATATATTATATCAGTCATACCCTTGTAAGATATGAACTCAACTATACTCCCATCGAGCGGGCATGTCTTTCTATTATCTTTGCAATGTAGAAACTACGAAATTACATCTTAAATCTATAGACTAAGTTGATTGCCAAGATAGATCCTCTGAAATATTTACTCAGTAAAGCAACAATGATAGACATATTAGCAAAGTGGGTAATGCTCCTTAGCGATTTTGACATAGAGTATGTGAAAAGAAAAGTAATCAAGGGACAATTCATTGTCAATCAGTTAGTAGATGCTCCTGCATAAGCATTCCAACCTCTCATAATAGAGTTCCTTGACAAAGCAATCTTCAAGCTAGATACATCTACAACATGGGAGATGTAATTTGATAGATCTTACACACGTCATGGTTCAAGATCTAGCATCTTGTTTATCACAACAAAAGGGGGCACTATAACTAAGACATGCAAGATCTTATTCTCATGTACAAACAACATTGTTGAATACGTAGCCTTGCTAACCGATCTAAGGGAAGCTATCATAAGAAGATCAAAAACCTGCATGTCTATGGAGATTCTCAGCTGATGATTTGATAGGTCAACAACAAGTATGAGACAAAGGAAGATAAAATGGTACCATACAAGAAAATGGTGGATAGTCTTAAGGAGTATTTTGACATCATCTTGTTTACACAGATTCTAAGGGTTCAAAATAAGGAAATTGATGCAATGGTTTCCATTGGATCTCTCTTGGACATTCCAAACAATGTGCATTAGTGTGAGTTCTTAGTGGAACAAATTTTGATCCCTGTGTTTGACATCCCTGAATTTGAGCTCGTGTGAGGTTGTTGGTCCTGACTTCCCTTGGTATAAAGACATATATGAGTACCTTCATGATCAAATCCTTCCTCCCGACTTGTTAAATAACCAAAGAAAAACCTTTACTCAATGAGCTACTAAATATGTTATCATTTCCAATACCCTCTATCGTCATAGCTTAGATAGTAACCTTCTTAGATGTCTCAACATGGAAGAATTGAAAACCAATTTACAAGAGGTACATGAAGGAATATGTGAAGCTCACTCTAGTGGTCCTACCTTATAAATAATCTTATGCACACATGATACTACTAGCCAACAATGGAACATGACTCCTACCGCTTTATGAAGAAATGTAAACAATGTTAGATCCACAATGATCTAGTACACACATTGAAACATGGACTTCATCTGGTTACATCACCTTGTTCATTCTTAATGGGGACTCAACCTAATCAAAAATATCCACCCCACCTCTATGAATTGCCACAAATTCATAATCACTCCAACAAAATACTTTACTAAATGGATTGAAGCCATTTTGATAACATACATCACTAGTAAACAAATATCAAAATTCATATTAAACTACATCATATGTCGATATGGTGTACCATTGTCCATAGTCACATATAATGGGTCTCCCTTCAAGAATTAGGATATTCAAGAATTGTGTGAAAAGTACCATATCCAACATCACTTTTCCACTCCTTATTATCTCTAGGGTAATGGTCATGCAGAGGAATTAAATAAAACCATTGTAAAAATCTTGAAAGACTGTCAATGATATTGGTTGAGACTAGCACATACAACTAAATCTAGCCTTATGGGCCTACCATACGAGCATTCATAATCCTACTAGTGCTACACCGTATTCCCTTGTCTTCAATTCTGAAGCTATCCTTTCGATTGAGGCAAAGATCTTGTTCTTGAGAGTTTCCATGCAATAATTTATCGATGATGAAGATTACCAGATCTCCAGGTTACACAAGATAGAATTGTTGGATGAAACGAGTCAAAATATGTTGGTCCACTTGACGGAATAGCAAAATCAACTCAAACACGATTACAACAAGAGATTCAAGGTCTGAAACTTCGACATTGGTGATCTATTCTTGAAAGAGAACCATAAGAACCAACATGAAAGAGAACCATAAGAACCAACATGAAAGAGAAAAACTAGGCAAGTTTGAGCTTAATTGGTTAGGTCCTTATATCATTATGGTAGCCTATGAATCTAGTTCTTATCAATTGGAAACTCCTAAGTGTAAACCGCTACTTGATCTGATCAATAGCATGCACATTCAAAGGTACTATACATGATCTCTGGAGATCCCATGTAAAAAAATAGAGACAAAAAAGAAAAGAAAAAGAAAAAGAATCTATCCTATAATGAAAACCATTTCATGGTGGCACTTTGGATAAGTATTGTGAATGGTGATCCTAGACCTACACAAACACAAGGAACAAACACACAATTAGTTGAATATGCAAGTTAGAAACATCATTCCCCATGAAATCCATTTGAAACATAAAAATAAGAAATAATATGAAGAACTCAATAAAAGATATTAAATCCTATTTTAATGATCAAACTCTCAATCTCGTGGGGGAATTGGTGTCATTTTGATGTGGAAAATGGCCCTTTCCCAATTCCTTGCAAGC
>VDFB02079154.1:0-42537 GCA_007258455.2 Sequoia sempervirens | reverse complement strand
GCTTTCGAAAACTATTGAAAAATTAAAAGGAAAAGTTCGAATTTATTTAAATGAAACCTAATTGAGAAAATTCTAACTCTTGAGGAGATATAAGGGTTTCATTGGGATTTGAGCTGATTATGTTATGAAATCAATTTTTGATCAAGTCTTCTTCAGAGAACGAAGCCAAGGGTTTCAGTTGTCTACAGGTGTTGGAGAACGAGCCATCTTCAGTGTTGCAGTTTAGAGGCTGTGAAATATTAGCTGATTTATTGCTTATCAGAGGGGTAGCTTCATTCAAAGGTTATCACAGAACTTATTCAGAGATTGCATCTTCAAGGGTTTTACCATTTGCAGCAAATACCAGGTTTTTACATCAATAATATTGTTGCTTTTTAAGTTGCATGTCATCAGACCTTGTTTGTAATCAGCATAGCAGATCAATAAATATTCTGGCATCATTAGATCCAGTAGTTTCTATCATTTGCAAACGTGTGGTATTTTATTTAATTTGTATATGCAATTTCTTTCAAAAAAATTCGCACTTCAACGGTATATGCAAAAAAACGAGAAAAAAAAAAAAAACAGATAGTTTTCAGAATCAGGGAGAATAGGGGTTCAGAATCAGGGAGAATAGGGGTTTCTACATACCTATGGTTAGAGCTTTCTTTATAGTTGAGTTCTTAGGCCATGCTAGAACTTTCCCATCCATAAAGGTAACCCTATATCCATTGTCTTTCAGAGCATAGATGGATATTAGATTCCTCTTTATTCCAGGTACAAATAAAACTCCAGTGAGTTGAAGGGAGAGACCAGATTTCAATTTGATGGAGCAAGTTCCAACCCCCTTTACAGGGTGTGCAGAATCATCTCCAATGGTTACTTCTTCATCAGTCTCTTCAGACATAGTGTCTAAGTGTTCTCTGAACCCTGTGATGTGCCTTGAAGAACCACTATCAATTACCTAGTTGTTGGTATTGTTAGATAGTTGACTTGATAAGGCTGAATAGAACACAAATTTCTCAGATTCATGGTCTGAATTTGACTTTCCTACTTTAGCAAAGGATGCTTGTTGTTTTGATCTGTCAGGGCACTTCATTGCATAGTGCCCGTATTGATCACATCTAAAACATAGTACTTGAGAGATGTCTTTCCTCTTCTTGGATGATCCTTTTCCATAGGAATTTCTCTTTCTCTTAAATGATCCTTTCCCGTAAGAGTTTTTCTTACCCCTTTTATTAGATGTAGTGTTGAGCACATGAATGTCTTCATCCATGTTCTTATGTTTGTTTTCTTTTGTTGAGAGTCTTGTTTCCTCTTGAAGGCAGTCTGTTCTTAGCCTATCAAACTTGGGGAGTTTAGATCTCACACTTATTCCTTGAACAAATGACTCCCATGAGTTTGGTAGGCCTCCTAGTGCAATTAGAGTTAACTCTTTGCTATCAATTTGATATCCAATTGTAGATAATTGATCCCTTCGTTCAATGATCCTCATGAAGTATGCATTAATAGTTTCTCCTTTGTTTATTTGGACATTGTTGATTTGCCTCTTTAATGCAAGATTCCTACAGGTGTTGTTTATCTCATAGGTGCTCTCAAGGGATTTGAACATTAGATATGCAGTTTCATGTTTTGCTAGAATAGGTACTATGTGGTCCCTAACTGCATCTACAAAGATTTTCATGGCTTTTTCATTATTCTCAATCCATTGAGTTTTCTCAGGATCATCCTTTGGTTCCCCCGTGTTTTCTTTCACAAATGAGTCTAACTTATTTTCTTTGAGAATCATCATGATTCTGAATTTCCATGAGGTGAAGTTGTTTGCTCCCTCAAGACGATCTTCAAATCTGATCATACTTGACATTATGAAGAATGTGATGTGAATTCGATTTTTCAAAAGATACGAATTTTTCTAAGTAATCTGATATCTAGATTTGATTTGGATTCACTCAACCTGGCTTTGATACCATGTAAATGTTTATCAAATCTTATCAAAGTTGGATCCTAAAAGACCTATGGAAATTCTAAGTCTGAAATTTTGTGTAAGAATTCTAAGTCAGATTTTATACTTTTGTATTTCGAATGTGCTGATTGCAGAACATTAATTAATTTCGATGTTTGCAAGATAGAAATGATTTCCCATTTATATCATGGGAGAAGACATGCTCTAAGGAGACGCGTCTCATGAGAGGACGTGTCTCCACAAGGTGGAGACACGTTCGCTCATGGGACGTGTTCCTTGAGCGCGTGGGTTCCCTTGGTAAATTTGGTAGTTAATATTTTACCAATTATCATGCTTTTAACAAGCAGCAATCAAAGATTCGAATAATCAAGATTCGAATTATTTATCCTTGAATTTCTATCATAATCAAGATTCGAATAACATATTTGAAGACGTTTATATTTAAGAGTAGTTCGATTAAATATAAATGATTATGATGCATAAATGCAATCATCATTTATATCTGACCGATGCTATCTTAAATCAACATTCAAGAAACCTTCTTACTGCTGTCCAAGCTTTTTCCAGGTTTGATTATTTTTGTAAAATCTGATATTCACAGAAAACTGAAAATACATGTTTCAATTCCTAATGCAAGAGTTTAGTTGTTTGAAATTTCTGTTCTTTGCAATTTCATCTTCATGTTATGCAAATCTGCAAATGCACTAAAACCCAAACACCAAACATCATTGAACAAACAAGAGCAGCAAACAGAGTGTTTTCAAAAAAAAAAAAACAGGGGTGCTATCTTACAGTGGTATCAGAGCCAAACCCTTCCTGCCATCCTGTGTAGACACTGAAAACAACATTGCAATTCTATTAGCGCAAGAGAATAGAGGTATATTTAGAGAGAAATAAGGAAAGGTCATTGGCAGCCCCCACCTATTTCAGAAGGTCAGACATTATCGGGTGTAATAAAAGCTCATTGGGAGACTTTTCAGAAAACAAAAATGCAGCCAGATAATCGTAGTGGTGATGAAAGAATATTTGGTGGTAATGAGAGAACATTTAGTGGTGAGGAGAGATCATTTGGTAATAGGGATGATAGATGGAAAGAGAGAGCGAGAACACCGAGTCTTGGAAGAAGGTTTGAGAGGAAATTAGATGCAATGATGGATATGATGTCTCACATGTTGGGGAGAATGGGTCAAAACACAGTGGTGCAAAACAATCCTCAAAACAATACAGGGCATACAAGAGAGCATAGTGCTTCAAATCAGCAAAGTGGTAATGGGGACCAGCGAACTACAGCTAACACATACATCTCTTCTATGCCATTTAGACCCACTTTTTTGACTTCGGAGATCCCTCAACCCAATCCAGAAGATTCTATGTCGTTTGTGGAAAGTATAAGACATAACCATGCCGAGTATAGCTCCCTCCCTGATGAGGTCAAGCGTGATGTATCTTACGATGTGTTGTGACCTTTTCACACATCTCCCCATCGCTGATGGGGACCCCCAGTTGCCTGTTAGTTTTTAGGGTTTTGTCTCCTTGCAATGGTTTCGTGAGATCACTTTGCTAAAAGTTTCAAGTCAGTTTGCCGAAAGTTACTCGAGCCAAGTCCGTAATTCATGCTTGAATCATGCGTAGTAGTCATGGAAGAAGCAGAAGGCCCAGGAGACGAAGATCGACTGTGAATTCGGCCAATTTTGAGACTTCCTACTTTTTAGGAAATCTTGCTTTTTCGATTTTTCATTTTTGGCATTTTTGGACCAAACAACGTTCCCTATTTTTTAGGGTTTGCTTTTTTCTATTTTTAGAAAGTTTCTATTTTTGGAAAGTTTCTATTTTTGGAAAATTTCTATTTTTAGAAACCGAGTTCTGAAAACGCACTCAGAAGTTCAAAAAACTCAATAAATCACTCAGAAAATCAAAGAGAAAAAAATGAAAAATTATTGAAAAATCTGGAAAAAAAGGTCAAAAAGCATGAAAATCAGACCCAAAAAAACATTGAAATCTGGAAAAACCAGTTCGAAACTAGTCAGATCTGAGGTTGAGATCATAAAAAATCAGCGCTTAAAGGATAAAATTTGTGAAAAATTGGTTCAAGTCTGAAATTCGCCATGGAAGGAGGATGAAGGAAAGTCTGAAAGATCATGGAGTTCGCCCAGCAGCAAGGATGCACATCCTAGGATCTTCCAAAGTCCGCCAAGGATGTCCAAAAAGGTTCTAAAGTCCGCCCAGCACTCAAGATGCTTGTCCTAACACCACCTAAAGTCCGCCATCCTTGTCCAAGCATCCTCCAAAGTCCGCCCTTGACATCCTAAAGACCCCCAAAGTCCGCCCAGCATAAGATGTTTGTCCAAAAGGCTGATGAAGTCCGCCCAGCTCATCCTAAAGACCTTCAAAGTCCGCCATGCAGCAAAAAGGATGTCCAAAGGCTTGGAAAGTCCGCCTAAGCATGTAGAAGAAGGAAAAATTGAAATTTTTACTAAGTGTTGATGCCCAGCCAAGGGAAATTTCGAAATTTTATCTAAGAGTAAGAGCTTAAAGGGGTGGAAAACTGATTTTTTTTGGCTAAGTGTTGTGATATTTCCAAGAGATAAAATGTTTAGACAAATGCCAAGAAGCTTTGAAGTCTGCCCTAGAAAAGAGGGACATTCAAGATGTTTGTCCAAAACGCTAAGGAAGTCTGCCTAAACACATGAAGAGGGAAAATAATGATTTTGGCTAAGTGTTAATGGCTAGTCCAAGGAAAAAGTTCGAATATTTGCCTAAGTATGGAGGCTAAAGGATGAAAATGAAGATATTGGCTAGGAATCATGACATTCTCAAGAGGTCAAGTGCCAAGTTTGAAAAGACACGTGCTAGAGAAGATTGGGATTTGGCAAAGAATAAAACGGAATGTGCCTAACACGAAGGTGGAAAACAAATTAAATTTGCCTAAGTGTGGGTATCTGGAGAAAATGCGAAGAAATTGACAACTTTGACCGAAGAAAAGTGCACAAGGCAAGGGGAAAGGAAGGATCGCCCTTGGCCAGAAGGAAGAAAAATTGTCAAGCGTCAAAGAAATTCAACCGATGAAGACACCCAGATGAGGATTTTGCCTAGAAAAATTCGTTTGAGCAAGGAAATATTTGACTTTGGCAGAAGAAAATAGGCTCGGTGCTATTAAAATCTCGCCTCAGCAAAGAAAAATAGGGATCTTGCAATAAAATTTTCGACGAAATGGCTTAAATTTTGGTTTGGCTAGACGAAATTAAGGACAAAATTGGAAAATAAACTCTTGGCCAAGAAAAACAAAAGAAAAATCGAAATAGCCATGGGTCCAAAACGAATGGGTTGGAATTAATTGAAATATTTTTAATATTTTAATAATTTATTTCAACTGCTTGGAAATATAAAAAAATGCCTTGGACAAAATCAAATTTGCCAGATGAGAATTGGAAGAAAATAAAAGTACGCCAGGCAGAGATGAAATCCAACAAGAAAAATTAAATTCGCCATGAATTTAATTAAATATTTAATGTTTATTTAAAAATTCGAAAAATTAAAGATAAGCATTAAGTGAAAAAATCGAATTTTTGAAGATTTGTCCGGATAAGCTCGAGACTGATTCTTGTCGAAAATTAAAAGGAAACTTGCCTGTTTGGATAAATGAAAACAAATCGAGATCGAGAAAGAATATGGCAGTTACTAAATCGAATTCAATCCTTCAGCATTATAATGAGTTTCAGCAACTCATTTTTTCACACACAGCTGAAGAGAAATTTAATCTTTCTCGAAATTATCAGGCAATTGATTCATCAATAGGCAAAGTCGAATTTTCCCAGAGAGAGAAGCAGTGTTATGCTGAAGAGTTTTTCGCAGAAAAAAAGAAAGAGATCTATTCAAAGCTGAAATTCTTCTGTGAAGAAGGGCGCACTTCTTCTTTTAAAAATCAGATTTTTAAATTTGATTTGCATTTAACGGTCCTTCACTGAGGTTTGATGTTCGGTCAATTAAATTTGCTATCTCTCTCATATATTTTCATCTTGACGAAGTTCTGGCAAAATGTTCAACTTCATCCAATTTATTTCAGCTTGCTTTTTCGCAGCAATTTACTTATTTAACCAGCTGAAAGTAGATTTTTCGAATCCAAGGCACGGGATTTAATTGTTTGAAAAAGTCTTTGTATTAACGTTAATCTTTTGGACTGCAGGTTGACAATCCGGCAGGCGAACCATCAGAGAAGCTGAAAATGAAGTTTGCCAGCAAGGGTGCTCAGAAAGAGACCAAGGTCATTTCAAAGTGGAAGAATGTCATGGACACTGATCTCGGACACGTTGACTTTGATGAATTCAAGAAAAGAGTGTATGGGCAGAAGGGACTCCCCATAGCAATAGCCAGACGGATGGTCAAAAACGGAATATTTCAAGTAGCTGGATTCCCACCGGCAGTGGATTGTGCGGAATTAATGGTGGAATGTGCTCTCCACTATGACGCTCAAAAGAGACAGATCATCGCACCTGATGGAAGAGTCTTGGCACACTTGGGCGAAGTTGCAATCCAGGAGACCTTTGGCATCCCGGAGCATTCACGAACGGTCTATAAGACCAAGGAGGAAGCTAAAAGATTATATGACAGTCAGCCAGATCTGTGCGCCACAACAGTCAACAAGGTGTGGATGGACAAGCCTAAACCTTCAATCAAGAAGTTGCCCAAGAGACCTCGCCAGACGGACTTCAAGGAAGATTTTGGGGATATTGTACTGATGCTGAACAGAATAGCTGGTAACCCTCAAGGCGCCTTCTTCGAGAGCTGGATGTACTATTTCATCGATGAGATCACCTTTGGCGTCAAAATGTTCAATTGGTCACAGATGATAAGTGACAACCTCCACGAGCAATTGATCAACCTCGAAGAGACTAAGTCTTTTCATATGAGTTCGTATGTTGTATACCTGTTGGCCAGATCATACAAGTATCCAGGATTGATTTGCAAAGGCAAAATTGGCAACGGGGAGAACGAACTCAGGCCTTACGACTGTTATCCACAACTCCAATTGAAGGAGAAGACTCACTTCAAGAGGGTGCATGATGCATTCCTAATGCACATTACCAGAAAGCTTCAAGGAGGGGTGCATCAGAGGCTGAGCCATGAAGCGAAAAGTCTTATCAGTAAATACGGGTCTTGGTTCATCCAGTTCCCTAAATTCACATATGTTAGGATCCAGGGATTTACTGGAAATCCCTATAAATTGCCCATCTATCCGACAAATCGGATGATATTGCTCGAGGTCTTGAGACAATTAGAAGAATACCAGAATATTCAGAGGCCATCCAAGAAGGCGTCTGTCACATTCCCATTTTTCATCGGGAATATGTTAGAATATTGTCCATCAGCACAGGCGGCTGAGAGTGCAAGATTGGAGATCCAGTGGTATCCATTCACGGCCTACAAGTCCAGGGTCAACTATGACCCACATCATAACATCTGGACAGTAGAAGGGAGGAAATACAAGCACAGGATGGAACTGGAAGATTTCTGGGCAAATGCTGCCGATGATTATGAAGTTAGACGGAAAATGTGGTCCAGGATGCCACTAGATTTCATGAGGACAATCGAGTTCTGCCGAGTGCCTGATCAGTTGCAAGATGATGGGAACCACGTCCAGCCACGCTTCGAGGAAAGCCGACCTCTTCCTCCAGTGAAATGGTCAGAACCTGAGCACGCAGACTTGACAACCTTGATGAGGCCGGTGACGAAATACTCTCAGTGGTGGGTTGACTATCATGCCCAGGAATTGAGACAGAAAGGAATCACGCTCACATATGATCTGTTGAGCGAATCAGAGTCATATTCTTCTAATGCTAGTGCATCCCATCATGACTTGGTCGGGATTGGAGAAAAAAGGAAATAATGCCAAGTGCTGAGCCTGTTCCTAAGAGGCATAAGGGAGAACCTTCTCGTTCAGCAGCATCCAGGAATATTGACGAGTTGGTAGCTACTATTGACGAGTCCTTGGTAGAAATGCTCGAACCTCTTGCAGCTCAGGAAGTAAACGATGAACCTATTCAACTAGATGATGAAGAGCCTGCGTCACCTACGGGCACAAAAATCTTAGGTTCAGACAATGATATAGAAGCTCGGAATAATGACTTCGAGGAGGGAATGATTTCCGCTCTCAGGGGAGTTGTGGATGTTCCGAATGAGGACGAGGTTTAGGTAGAGGATGGGATTGAACAGTCGACCATTCCAGACTGGCTGTTGGAAAGAATGAAGATCCAGGTACCTGCAGAAGCCCAGGAAGAGGAGGATGATACTGCCGATTTCTTGGCAAGATTGGAGCAAGTCGCCATCAAGAAGCCTGCCAAGAAGTTCTCCACCATTCAGAGGAACGAGACAGGCAACCGTTCCGTGCACATTGCAGTACCTACGGTGGACAAGCCACAAGACGAAATCACTCCTCAGGAGTATGCTATAACCACTGTTGACCTTGGCCCGACCTCGAAAGATCAAGAAGTAGAGGAGTTAGATAATTCTGTCTCGACTATCAAAGCGAGACTAGAAAAAGAAGTGGCTAAGAAGGAGTATAAAAAAGAGGTCGAATGTCTTAAGGAATATATCCAGCATTTGACCCAGCCACTTGATCAGGGTAGTGCGATTGCTCCTCCTCTTCTCAGTTCATCACAGGAGGTGACCAAGGATGTCGAGTGCAGAATGGTGACGGCCAGGGAAGCTCAGGACTGGATGGCGAGTGAAGGCACAGAAGCGGCGTTATTCATGGAAAAGTTGGCACTGGCTTATGGGCAAACTTCATGCTTTCTTTCCAGACTTATGGATATGGCGAAAACATGGGAAGGACTTCCGGATATGCAGGAGAGGCTTATTCCATGCCTCAGGCTATTGAAGGGCACTCCAAGAGAGGAGTTAGTCGACAGAAAGGTGACTGCTGCGGGAGCAACATATGATTTTAATCATTGGTTTTGGTCAGTAACTATACGTAGGGAAGTTTTGGAGAAGGCAAGAGTAGATGGACTTAGAATCAAGGAGCAGCTAAAGGATATCCGAGAGAAAATTCACATGACAATTGCAGAAATGTTTGATCAAGAGATTGTCAGAGAAAAGGATATGCAGCTGGAGGAGCTGAAACGAAAGGTTCAAGAAGTTTTCTTCTCGACTACTGGACCACTTCTAAGGAAGGATTTTGCGAAAGTGACAAGTCTTTCGGCCATCCGGAATGACTTTAGGAGGCAAGAAGCAGAATGGGCAAATACCTTTGCCAAATGTGCAGAGAACTTGGATGAGCTCGAGTTTCGGATCAGCATGCTGCCACCTATCACTATGGAAGAGGTCATTGCAGTAGTGTCCAGATTCGCCGAACGCAATGCTGCTCAGAAGGATAAGGACGCCTCTCCTAGATTATCGCTGGAACTGCCACTTTTCTAATTGATTTCTAGTTGATAACTCTTGTTATTTTGGGAAACCCTAATTAGGGTTTGGTTGTAATAATCTTGGCCGTTAATCTTGTTTTAATCTCGGCCCTTCATTTCATTTTTGAGGCTCTATATAAACTAGTGCTCTCTCATTTTCATTTTGTGTGGAAACAGAATATGAAATTGTCGCATTGAGACTATTTTGAATAATAAAAGCTCTTGAACATGATTTGCCTTGAATAACTTCTTATTGTCAAATAGTAAGCGAGGTTGCATATTATCTTCCGCCATAGATTAGAGTTAAAGTTAGATTAGGTAGAATTTGCTTTGAAAGTTGGTTAATTGAATGAAAGATTGATCGTATTGATTCAATGGTGAAGTGTAGCTCATACTTTCTTCGAATGGATGATTTGCATTCGATGCGTAAAGTTAGCCTGAGCTCTTAATTGTGGAAGCTTAACTTCAGCCCCATTCGAGGTTTGAAAATTATTCTCACAACCCTTGAAGATTGCACCCATTTTGCGTATGTTGTCCTGCAGGAGGCGAAACAAAGTGTGGTTTATCCTCTTCACCGAGTCTTTATTGTCTCTTGAGTTCTTAGGCATAGACTAGATTCTCCTAAACCCTTGTCTTTTTGCCATTTTTTTGAGATCCATTGAAAGTCCTGAGTGAAAGCCTTTAATGATAAATTCCCTAAGTCCTAAACTTGCGAAGATTTTACGTAAGTCCCCTTGTTTATTACCAACATATCACAACGGCCATTGAGCTTATCCACACGTCGAGACCCGACTAAAGAAACCTTGGAATCGCCATATGATCTTCTCGCAATCTTAGCATACGCGGTGGTTTTTCAAGAGAGGATAGAGTGTCTTTGGACATTTTATTCTGAAGTGTTCGGTGGATGATAAAACGTACACCAACACGACGATTTTATGGAGCAGAAAAGGAAAAGCGAAGGCCGTGGAAGATATTATGATCAGAGAGGACCAGCAGTGCAGAGGGACTTACAACATGCCATCAGCAAGGTTACGCTTGCACATTTTGATAGGAGTGACGGTTGTTTAGCTAGGGCTTGGATACAGAAGCTTGACAATTATCTAGCCTTTAGACCCATGGCAGAGGAAGAGGCAATTAAGTTTGCCACGTTACACTTGGATGGGGTAACACGTGAGTGGTGGTAACATGGCCTGGTCACCTTAGGTCATCAGTCTATCACTACATATGATGAGTTCGCCACTAGACTCATAGAGAGATTTGATAAAAAAGATTTAGAGACTCATTTTAGAAAGTTGGCCTAGCTTAGACAGTATGGTATAGTTGAGGCATACATAGCTGAATTTCAGAGGCTTTCAGTAATGGTTACAGGTATCACAGAGAGACGAATGGTAGTTTTATTCAGTGAAGGTCTTATGGAACCACTCAAGGGATGGATTAAGGCTTTTGACCCACCAACTTTGCAGGATGCTATGAAGAAAGCAAGGTGTATGGAGTGGGCTGCCCCTTAAGCAAAAGTTCAATCCAAACCCTTTATTCACAAAAAAGATAAAAGATCTAGCATTAAGGATACTTGAAAACAGAAAAAATCAATCACAAGGTTGGATGGAGACACACTTAATGAACTCAGGAAAAAGGGCCTATGCTTCAAATGTAGAGACAAGTGGTCTAAGGATCATGTATGTGCAAAAAAGGCCATAATTCATCAAATAGAATACTATTCGGCTGAGGAAAGTGGTTCTGATTTTTCAGATCAGCAATCAAATTTTGATGATAAAGAGGATGAAGAGCCACCAAAAGAGGTTGAAAAAGAGGAATCAAAGGAGTGCAAACTAGCCCAACTATATAGCTTTCAGAAGAATGAGTCCTTATGCATTAGAGGAGTCATTAAGGGGCAGCGGATGATAGCTCTAATTGATTCAGGTGCCACACATAATTTCATCGACGAGGGACTTGTTGCACGTAGGGGACTACAGACACAGGAGGTTGATGGATTCAAAGTGATGGTTGCAGACAGTTTCACCATTAATTGCACTTGTATGATTCCACAACTTAGCATTCAGTTGGGTAACCATGAGTTCACGGATGACTTCAATGTGGTTGGTATTGGGGATACAGATGTAGTGATGGGTATCCAGTGGTTACGGTCATTAGGAGAAATCACTCTCAATTTTCAGACCCTAGAGTTGAAGTTTAAATCAGATGGCAAGAATGTGGTGTTGAGAGGAATTTCTAATGGAGGGCCTCGGGTTGTTTCTTGCAAGAGGATGGAGAGGCTTTTCAGACATGACTAGGTGGAGTGGGCAGCAAAGTGTTTAGTTTTTCTTGTAGTTACAGAGGAGCAAAAACGTTCATACCCACCTGACATACAGGCTTTGCTTACTAAGCAAAGCAAGGTATTTGGCAGCATACCTCCAGGGAGACCACTTGACAGGGGAATAGAGCACATCATTGAGTTAGAGGAGGGCACTAAGGCAGTAATCACTACACCATATAGGCATTCAAAAAGTCATAAGGATGAGATAGAAAAGGAAATTAAAGAGCTTTTGGATATGGGGCATATAGAACGAGCAAGAGTCCATTTGCTTCTTCAGTGGTGTT
The DNA here is from genome assembly GCA_007258455.2 of Sequoia sempervirens. Classification (NCBI taxonomy): domain Eukaryota; kingdom Viridiplantae; phylum Streptophyta; class Pinopsida; order Cupressales; family Cupressaceae; genus Sequoia; species Sequoia sempervirens. Next base: position 30,600 of record VDFB02079154.1, on the reverse strand, counting down.
AGTGAAGAAAAAGGATGGGACTATGCGCATGTGCATAGATTATAGGGCACTCAATAAGAAGACAATTAAAAATAGATATCCCATCCCATGGATTGATGCGCTCATTGATGAGCTACATGGAGTAGTCTATTTTTCTAAGATAGACTTGAGATCTGGATATCATCAAATCATAGTTAGAGAGGACATTGAGAAAACAACTTTCAGGTGTCATTATGGGCATTTTGAGTTCCTTGTTATGCCATTCGGATTGACTAACGCTCCTACTACATTTCAATCTTGCATGAACAGAGTCTTCAAACAGCAGTTGTGTAGGTTTGTTTTGATATTTTTTGATGATATCCTTATTTATAGCAGGACATGGGAGGAGCACTTGAGGCATTTAGGTGAGGTGTTGGGTTTTTTGGAGAGTGAATCATTGTTTGCCAAGGAGTCCAAGTGTGAATTTGGCATGACAAAATTGTTGTATCTTGGGCACATTATTAGTTCAAATGGAGTTCGCATTGATCTTGAAAAATTAAGGCTATTCTTGATTGGCCTCCACTTACAAACCTCACACAGTTGAAGGGATTCTTTGGGCTTTGTGGTTTCTATAGGAGGTTTGTTAAAGATTTCTCACAATTGTCTGCCCCACTTACCTATTTAACCAAAAAGGGGGAATTTGTATGGTTTGAATCAGCACATCAATCATTTGATAAATTTAAGTAGTTGATGAGCACATGCCCAGTCTTGGCCATTCCAAATTTCTAAAAGCCTTTTGAGCTTGAGTGTGATGCCTCAGGTGAAGGCATAGGTGTAGTTCTCATGCAAAATAAACATCCTATAGCTTTTGAAAGCAGGAAGTTGAGAGGTGGTGAGAGAGCTTACTCCATTTATGATAAGGAAATGTTGGCAATCATGCATGCTTTTTCCAAGTTCAGGAAATACCTTGTAGGGGGCAGATTTGTAGTGAAGACAGATCATAACAGCCTTAAGTATTTCCTAAATTAGAAGGATCTTAATGAACGGCAACAGAAATGCGTAAACAAACTTCAGGGGTATGACTTTGACATTGAATATGTCAAAGGGAAAAGGAATGTAGTGGCAGATGCTTTATCTAGGAGACCACATTTGAGTGCTATTTTAGTCATAGCAGCAGAATGGAAGGAGAAGATAGAGGTTGATTATGCTAAGAATGAACTTGCAAATAGCATTCTAGATGGGTCTTTACAGGATGATAATACTAGGTGAAGGATGGTCTTATATATTACAAGGACAAAATATGGTTGACTCCTGATTCTAAGGTGAGAGAGCATGTCTTTAAGGTTTTTCATGATACCCCCACGTGTAATATCCCTTGCTACTTCTGATCTAAACTTTTACTCTCAAAGAATATCTAAAGGGTTACCAAAATGCAAAACAAAGATCTTGGTTACTATGACTTTCTAACACTTTAGGATTTTTCACCTAAAGGAGAGGGATAGACCAAAATGTCAATGTTCACACTTCTTAAACCATTGTAGAAAATTCCTTACTAAGTTTGCCTCAAGGAATATTGTCAAACACTTTGCACACAACCTCTTTGCTTGCTGGTCTGAAGTTGCAATCTGATAATAATAGCTTGAAATATCTTCAAATATGTTTGAAATGCTTGCAATTGACCTCCAAGATATCTAAACAAAGAACTAATGCAAATGCAACTCCTATTGTCTTTTCAAATGCAATATAAATGATTTCTACATGTAAAATGTGCATCTACAGCCAATTGACATTTTAACAAACAATTGGCATACAAACTAATATGCTGGAAATGAATGCTATTAAAATTGACATTACATCAAACATATTGCTTGCATCTTATAACTCCTCTATTCATATGTTCTTTCCAATACAATGCTTTTAACAATTGCCAAGACTCTTGGCTTCACAAAATGATATGCAATACAGTGCCAAAGTCTGATTATGATAATCACCTACAGCAACAACATTATCTAACTAAATGACAATGCAATCAACTCTAAAAGATGAAGAACCTGGAGATTAAATACTGATATAAATCGCTGGTGAAATGGCAGCCTTAGTAGCATTTAGCAACCTCCAACAATGAAGTGTAGACCTTCCTATAGCAGCCGCCCCTGTTCTGATTTATACTTGAACATAAAATAAATGCAGCCTTGTCCTTACTCCCTAACACACCAAACAGTAGCGCCTTAGCTCCTAGAATGGAGCGCTCCAGCTCCCAAGTCAAATCGAACAAAGCCTATGAAGAAATGAATGAAAATCGTTATCTCCAAGGTGCTGGTCGAATTGACTGATATGCAAAATCAGATGCAATGAATGATGCATGGACACCTCCTAAAATGCCAAATGGTATCTCCTCTAATCTACAAAATGCTTCTCCAATAAGCTGATTATCAATCAAATTGAATTATCACAAGACTTGGCCCTTGGCCACCAATTTGAGCACAAATGAGAGGATCGATTTATCCACTCCAATCTCCAACAATATCAGCTGATAGTTTCATAGCCTCAAAGTTGCCAATCAAAGAAAGTTTTCGGTGTCAATGATCGAATGTAGAATAACATAAACCATAGGCTTCCCCAATGAAGTCAATCAAAACATTATTCAACAACTGGATGCCCCACAAATGAGCCCTTAAAATCCTTTTATACTTTTCTTGTGAGAGCTCAAACACTTTCCTTGCCAATGTGGGATAAAAGATATATTTTATTTTAGTGACTTTATGATATAATATTTTATTTAAGTCACTTTATTAAATTAATTAAATATAAGGTCACATTATAATATTGATTTATTTGATAACCTTATAAATGATTAATTTAATACCACTTTTTAATTTAATTGAAATAATCAATTAGTCATCCTCATGAAATATCATTATTGTGGACAACTTAATCAATTAATTTAATTAAATTATTCTACCTCCAAAACGGGGACATTACACCATGGTTGGTCATCCGAGTAATTATAAGACTTACAGGTGGATCCCTGAGAGATTCTCATGGAAGGGAATGAAGGATGACATTTTACAGTATGTATGCAAGTGCCAAGTATGCCAATAGAACAAAAATGAGCATACTTATCCTGTTGGGTTGTTGCAGCCCCTTCCCATTCCTACTCAGAAATGGGAAAGCATATCAATGGATTTCATCACAAGGCTTTCGAAAGTGTAGGGGAAGGATAGTATATATGTGGTGGTTGATAGATTAACAAAATTTGCTCCCTTTTTTGCTCTATCAATAGGGTTTTCAGCAGTGCAGGTGGTAGATTAATTTTTCAGAGAGGTATTCAGGCTTCAGAGGGCACCTAGGGGCCAGGACCATTATCAGTGATAGGGACGACAAGTTTATGAGCTTGTTTTGGCAGGAGTTATTCAGGTTATGTGGTATGGAGCTGATCCTTAGCACTAGCTACCATCCTCAGACTGATGGGCAAACTGAGATGGTGAACAAATGGGTGGAAGGTTACCTACGCAACTATGTTTTAGGGCAGCAGAAGGCGTGGGTTAAGTGGTTGCATCTAGAAGAGTACTGCTATAATTCTACATTTCACATGTCCATTCAAATGTCTCCATTCATGGCATTGTATGGTTATGAAGCTCCTAGCTTCGTTGATTTACTTTTTGGAGATTGTAGGGTGCCTAGAGCCAGAGATCTTTAGGAGAGTCAGAATATCGTGAGGTCTCTGAGAGAGAATATACAACATGCCCAAAATAAACAAAAATTATATGTTGACCAGCACCGTGTTGACCGAGTTTTTGAGGTTGGAGACATGGTTTATTTGCGGTTGCAGCCCTATAGGCAGTCCACTTTCAAGAAGAGTGGGTTAGAAAAGCTTAGCCACGGTTTTATGGTCCTTTCAGGGTGATCAGGAGAGTTGGAGAGGCAGCCTATGAGCTGGAGCTACCTAAAGACAACAAGGTACATAATGTGTTTCATGTCTCCCATCTTAAGAAAACACTTGGTCGGAATGTGGGACCTTCTACAGAGTTGCCTCCTTTGGATGAGGAAGGCAAGTTGATATTGATATCTGAGGCTATCTTGGAGGTGCGAGAGTGTACATTGTGTAGGAGGGTTATCAAGGAGTATTTGGGTAAATGGAAGAATTTTCCAATTGAGGATGTGACTTGGGAGAGTGAGCAGATATTGCAGCATCTTGAGTTACGATTGTTTGAGGGCAAGCAATCTTGGGAAGGGCGGACTGTAATGTCCCCTTCTCGCTCCTGAGCAGTACTGAGACTCAATTAGCCTATTCCAGAGTTCACGTAGGCTAGTTGATATGGTTAGGGGACTCAGTTGCCAACATTGGTTTCAGCGTTGGGTGTTTTGGAGAGGTTTCTATTTATAGCAGTGGCCAGTCACAGTGTTGCCATCTTCAGTTGGTCACAGTTTCCTCATTGGTCTTCAGTTTCACTCAATTCTGGACATTTGACATCCACTTACTATTGATAGCAGTGCTATTTTTAGTAAGTCACCTTTGGGGAAGTTGGTCCCAGTTTTGTATTCTTGCAGCAACACTATTATCCAGTTTTCAGTTGGAGAGCCTAAGGTTATAGATTAATATTTGTTTTATTTGACCACTCAGGTGTTTTATAAAGTTGAATTATAAAGTAATGTTATAACTTAATATTGAGGGGTAAAGTGGTCATGGAAAAAGGACCAAGGCGCCTAAGGGAATAACATAAAATTGTTTTAAAAGTTTTTAATATTTTAAAAGACTCTCATAGTGGGACACCATAAGGAGGAGATAAATAATTTTAAATGTTAAAAAATTATAAGGAAGAGAAGGGTGTTCCATTTTTAGAGAGAAATTATGAATCTTTTGGAGTCCATTCGCCCTAATCTTATATTATGAAGTTTGGCTCTCATTTCTGATTATCCATACTTGACAACTTACTGATATGTTGTCGGATTTTCTCTGGTTTGCCTGGGCTGTGTCGTGAGGACGAAAACCCTCCATCGTTTGGCTGGTTTCGGTGGTGAAATATCCACCCTAATTAGATATTGGTGCTGGTTCACAGTTGAGATCAAAGGGAGCTTCAAAGATTGATTTACAGTGAAGAAAATATGAAGATATTTCAGTATTTCTAGTGGTTTTTTGGTGTGTTTTCTTGAAGTTTTGGAGTGTTTATCTTAGTTTCTGGGTGATTGTAACAATGGACCTGAATCTGGTTTTTCATTCACAGCTCTTATTTGCCTGAAGTATTCATTCTGGGTATTGACTTATTTTGAAGCTCTTCTCAAGGCGATTCTTTTGAGACCTTGTTTGCATTTTTTGGTGGAGAATATGATTTTTAAGGTCAAGTCGACCTAGACATGAGGGGCGCCATCTTGCAAGAAAGTTTCTTTTGGGGCTTTGGCATTGAAAAGAGAAGGCTTTGGCGTAGGAGGCTAGAGAGTTTGAAGGCAAAGATTTGTAAGGGTTTTGGAGCTCATTCAAGAAACCTTCTTGCTGCTGTCCAAGCTTTTTCTAGGTCTGATTATGTTTGTAAAATCTGATATTCAACAGAAAACTGAAAATACATATTGTTTCAATTCCTAATGCAAGAGTCTAGTTGTTTGAAATTTCTGTTCTTTGCAATTTCATCTTCATGTTATGCAAATCTGCAAATGCACTAAAACCCAAACACCAAACATCATTGAACAAACAAGAGCAGCAAACAGAGTGTTCTCAAAAAAAAAAAAAAACAGGGGTGCTATCTTGCAGAAATTACAAATAATAATAAAGAGCTACCAGAATTATTTTAATTACTAATTATTTGTCTTATTAAAATTTTAATTGGTGTACAATAATTATATCTTGATTTTTTATTTAAATTTATATAATAAAATAAATCACAAACTTAAAATCTAAATTAAAGTTGGAGAGAGAGAGATAAACTTTTTATTAGTTATTTTTGTGGCAACAATCCAAGGATAGCACATGACTATGGGGAGTTCTGCTCAAGGTATCATGTCATTTGATTAAGGATATGATAATTGACCTTTTAGACCTCCTCAATGTACGTATTGCACACTTAACGAGGAAAATAGATAGAGAGAGAAAGAGTGAAAAGAGAGAGAAAGAGAGAAGGGAGAGGGAGAGGGAGATGGAGATAAGATATAGAGAGGCAAAGGGAGAAAAAGAGAAAGAAAAGAAGAGAGAGAAAGAGGGGGAGAAAATGAGACAAAGGAGGAGGAGAGGTAGATAGACAAAGAGAGAGATAGAGAGTTAGAGAGACAAAAAATCAAAAGAACCAATCACATTGAGATCCACATGCACTACATTCAAGAGCTAATTCATTTGGAGATCATTGATAGCAAGTACTGCTCGGCATCATATTAGATTGCAGACATCTTCACCAAACCCTTCACTGAGAGCAAGTTCCTTCATTTGCGAACTTTGCTTGGGGAGTTGTTTTCCTCTTCGGGGATGGGGGGCTACTTAGTCCTTCTCTTCTCCTCTCTCTCTATTCTAGGGGTGTGTTCTCTCTTTATTTGTGGGGGGGCTCTTCTTTGGGGGGGGAATTTGATATGTGCATGGGTACCTAACATGGCTTCATTTGTCAGGACCCATCATCTTTTACATCCTCCTAAGCTGTGCTTAAGGGGGGGGTGTTAGTGTAGGGTTTTATTTTCCTCTTCGGTCGGGAGCGGTGGGGAGAGGGGGGCAAAGGGCAAAGGCTACTTAATCCTTCTCTTCTCTCTCTCCCTCTCTCTATTCTGGGGGGTGTTCTCTCTCTCTATTTGTGGGGGCTACCTAACATGGTTTCCTCTTTGAGGAGGGGGGCTACTTAGTCCTCTTCTCTCTCTCTCTCTATTATGGGGGTTGTTCTCTCTCTATTTGTGGAGGGGGGATTCTTCTTATTTGGAGGGGAATTTGATATGTACATTGGTACCTAACATGGCCTCATTTGTCGGGACCCATCATCTTTTACATCCTCTTAAGCTGTGCTTAAGGGGGGGTGTTAGTGTAGGGTTTTATTTTCCTAGTGGGATAGTTAGGTTTTTCCTACACATTTATTAAGCTTGCTTAGGATAATAAAATGAGTTTCTCATTTAATAACTAGGAGATAAAGTCATGAGTTGTCTCCACCCTTTAAGGGTGGAGTATTTACTTTTTCATCGCTTTATTTAATGTTGGTGGTTATTGGTGGTTAATTGTCATGTCCCCATCCTAGTCAGCACAGCTGGTGACGTGGTTAGCCTATCATTTGATCCTCGTAGGCTGACAAGAGTGTTCAGAGGATCCATTTTGGCAGTTGCTCGGTGTTGGTTAGCTCCAGTTTGCAGTGTGTCAGGTTTGGGCCTTCGCAGAATCTTCCAGAGAGTCTTTTCAGAGAACTTTCTATTTTTAGAAAGTTAGGTCAGGCGGAAGCTGCTATTTCGGGCAGGGCACCTGGTGCACTTTATCAGCTCAGATTCGACCCAGTTCAGCAGATGGTTGATTTGACGGAGAAATAAGGAGTAATTAATGGGTTATTAAATATTTAATAATTTGACTTTATTATAAAGTCACTTTATTGAAATATTAAAATATTTAATTAATTGGCTCAATTATAAAGTATTTAATTATACTTTATAATATATTATTATAATGTGACTTAATGAGTATTTAATGCTCATTAAAAGTGGACGCCAATTATTTAATCATTTTTCCTAAGTTCAAAAGTGAAAATTAAATCATTTATTTAAATGATTATTTTAATGAAGAATTAGGTCGAACTTTTCAAGAGAGAATATATTACTCTTCACAGGCAAAATCGAACTATCTTGTTTATTATTCAATTTTGTCTTCTGAGCATCTGAGCATTGGAGTTTGCAAACCCTAGGGTTTCTGGCGAACATCGTTTCTGGAGAACGTAACCTCTTCAGAGATCAGGCATACTGAGGCTGTGAGATACCAGCTGAAGATTGCACTTGGTGATTTCATCCAGAAGTCACAGATTGAGCTTAATCATTTAATCAGACAGAGATTCATCAGTATTCAGCAGAGATTATTCACCTTCCATCAGAGGCGACTTCATTCATTTCCATTCATCTGAGTTCAGGCACGAATTTCAAGAAACCGTACTTGCATTTATTGCTGCAGACTGGCCGTACCAGCAAGGCCGTACTTCTTTGTCACTGGAGAAACGCCTTGTATCTTTGGATTCTGGCGATTGGAATTGGGACGCAGGGTTATCTAGAGACTTGTGCATTGGAAATTGAGCCCGAGATTCCTCTTGTTATTTCTGGCCGTACTCTGTCCTTTCTGCTGCAGCCGCCATATTAATTACCAGGTTTTTTCTATTAAAATTTCAGATCATGCTTTCATTATTCAGATTTTCACATTGTAAAAGCTCAAAATAAATAATAGAACAGTACGCCTATGTTTCCTGAGAAAGATCTGAGTCCTTTCATGCAATTTGAATTTGTTTAGAATTTTCTATCAATTTCTTTGAGAAATCGCAATTTTGCTTTTGCCTGTTAAAATTCATCAAAACACAAAAAATCCAAAATTTGCAAAAAATCAAACAAAACAATTAGGGTTTCAGTTTGGAGAACCACCAGGGTTCTGATAGTGGTATCAGAGCACAGATCTCCGCCATCCTGTGCTTTTTCGGTGATTATTGAATACAGTGCATTTCTGGGTTGCCTTTTATGAACCAAGACATTATTCAGTATACCAGAGGTGTAGGGACAGGCAAAGACGAAGACTGGACAGGTCCTCCGATTCCAGAAGGTCAGACAATATCAGGAGTGCTTGGTTTTCACAGATCCAGTTCAGACGGTAGTGAAAACAGTGTAGCAACACTAATGGCAGAGCGTGAGACTTCCTCAGAGACTCGCAGGGATGCAGGGAAGGCACATGCAGAGGGTGATATCACCGATGAGGAGTTTAGACGGAGACACGACAACATGATGGATATGATGTCGCAGTTGATGGGTACTATCAGGCAGTGTACGCCCACACAGCCTCACTTCATACAGATTGGACAGACGAGCGGGACCACTCCAGTGGATCAGCCATTGGCATCAGCTCCTAGGCAGCCGTCACCGATCTATCAGGAGCGTAGGCCAGGCCAGCCTACTTTCTTACCCAGAGAGACTCCACCACAGACTCCAGGGGCAGAGCATCAGGTGCATCATCAGGACTTCCAGCCACAGAATGGCATGTCGGTGGCAGACTTGACGAGATTTCATGGCGAGTACATGTCTTTAGCGCCTGAGATCCGGCAGGCACTTACGTTTCATGAGTTTATAGATGTCTATAAACCCAGAGGAGGAGGTAGATTTGATCGTAGACCCCCACAGCATCAGCAGCAGCAGCCACAGGTGAATAGAGATTTACAGTATGCTGTGAGCAAGATTACACTGCCGTATTTTGACGGGTCCGAAAAGACATCAGCTAGGTCATGGGTCCAGAAATTGGACAACTATCTGTCACTTAGACCTATGCAGGAGGATGAGGCAATTAAATTTGCCACTTTACATCTGGACGGAGTAGCGCATGATTGGTGGCACCACGGCATGTACACGTTAGGCCATCATGCGGTTAATACCTATCAGGAGTTCACGAGCCGATTGATAGAGAGATTTGATAGGAAGGATCCGGAGTTGTATTTTAGAGAGTTGGCTCAGCTCAGACAGACAGGCAGTCTGGAGGCATACATTGGCGAGTTTCAGAGAGTGGCCGTCATGGTGACTGGCATTTCAGAGAGGAGACTCATTATCTTATTTGTTGAGGGTTTGACAGAACCCATGAGAGGTTGGGTCAAGGCTTTTGACCCTCCCACACTGCAGGAGGCCATGCGGAAGGCACGCAGCATGGAACTTGCCGCACCTCGCAGCAAGTTCAATTCAGGGTCCACTCCATACACGAGACCCAACAGGCCTTTCGACAGGAACAATGACAGAAATAGACCCTTTGACAGGAGGAAGGATCAACAGGATCCGAAGAAGCAGAATGCACCACCATTCGACAGGGAAACGTTGAATGAGTTACGCAAGAAAAAGTTATGTTTTTGGTGCAAGGCACCCTATGATGAAAAGCACATATGCCCACTTCGTCCGAAAGTCAAAAATAACCAAATGGAATGGTTTTATGAGGGCGAAGAGCAATCTGATCTGTCAGACCAGCAAGCTGATTCCGAGCCTTCAGATGATGAGAAGTCCGAAAATGAGAATGAACATGAAGGTGGAAGGAAGCTACAGGAAGCCCATCTGACTAGTCTTCAGAGAGATGGTTCATTTCGACTCCGTGGGCTCTTAGCAGGTCAGAAGGTGATTACTTTGTTGGATACGGGTGCGACACATAATTTTATTGATGCACGTCTAGTGGAGAGGCGTGGTATCCAAACAGAGGCTTTCGAGGGTATCCGAGTTAAGGTGGCTGACGGATATACTCTCAGGTGCGACAGAAAGATTACTTATCTTCCGATGAGATTGAACAACTATGAATTCAAGACTGAATTCTATGTTGTTAATATGGGTGATACAGATGTGGTATTAGGGATGGCATGGTTACATGATTTGGGTGAGTTCACGCTCAACCTACGGGATATGGAGATGAAATTTAAGGTTGACGGAAGACCACATGTCATCAAGGCAATACGGGACAGTAATCTTAGGATGGTTTCATTCAGGCGGATGGAGAGGCTCATTCGTCATGATATGGTTGACTGGGCGGCTGAGTGCATGTTGATGCCAGCCCAGCAGGACCCGCAGAAGGGTGAGTACCACCCTGACATACAAATTTTGAGGACTAAACACTCCAAAGTGTTTAGCGATATTCCACCTGGCAGACCTCCAGACAGGGGTACGGAGCACATTATTGAGTTGGAGGAGGGCGCAAAGCCCGTTATGATCACTCCCTATCGACATCCGAAACGACTCAAAGATGAGATAGAGAAGACCATTAATGAGTTGTTAGCTATGGGCCATATCAGACCTAGCAAGTCCCCTTTTGCTTCATCGGTTGTATTGGTGAAGAAGAAGGACGGATCACTTCGGATGTGTATCGATTACAGACAGCTCAACAAAAGAACAATCAAGAACAGGTACCCTATTCCACGTATAGATGAGCTGATAGATGAGTTGCACGGAGCAGTCTTCTTTACGAAGATTGATTTGAGAAAATTATTCTCAATGGTTTCCAGCTGCTTCAAGCTTCAATAACCATCACCATGCTCCTAGGATGAGGGCGCACCAAGCTACAAGGGAAATCGATGCAAGTTGAAGGCTCCACAAACAAAATCGTGCCTCCAAGGGGGGCGTCCTTCTTGACAAAAATTATTAATTTGCTGCTGAAAAATCAGACTCCTTTCCTCATGTTGAATTCCTCCATGATCGCCTTGTTTGCTGATGTATGCAACAATAAATTATTTCCAGCTCCCAAACTCTTAAAAAATGGTTCTTCTTGAGTTGCCTATACCTCCTTAGCCAAGTGCTCACTTCTCCAAGTAAAATCGATGCAAAATGGTCCTTCCATGAGCAAAATTGAATTTCTTTGCCAAGCTGATAAATAATCTTCAATGACTGAATTTGAATAAGAATTCAACAATAATAGCTTTGTCCTCCAAGAGTGCAAACAATGAAGAATGTAGATGCCAAAATATCCTCCAATGATGCCTCCAATATCTCCAATCGAATCTTCAGCAAAATTGGCCAATGGCCACAAATTTTGTGCATATGAGAAGTTTGAAGTAACCTCTCCCTTAGCTGCAATAATTTAAGTGATATTTCACACCCTCAAAATTGCCATCAATAGGAAGTTTTCGTTTCCTATGACAAGAAGCAATCTACAGAAACCCTAGGCTCCACAAGATGAAAAGACAACAACAACATCAAATCTGTTTGTCTAGAAGCTTAGGCAACCCTTCTATTTATTCTTTTTCTCCAATTCCTCTATAAGCTTCTAGAACATTATTTTATTTTTTATTAAGTGACTTTATAATATATTTTAAAATTCAAGTCACTTTATTAAATTAATTAAATATAAGGTCACCTTATAATATAAGTTTAATTGATAAACTTATAAATAATTAACTTAATACCACTTTTGATTTAATTAAAATAACTAATTAGTCATCGTCATAAAAATAATCATTATTTTGGACAACTAAATTAATTAAATTAATTAAATCAACTACCTCCAAAACGGGGACATTATAGTCATTCTGTCCAACACTTTGCAATATTGCTGCTCCGTCCTTGTTTAATGGAATTGAAGAGTTTTCTCGTTTATTTTTTATTTAAAAATTTTCTTTCAATGTAAAATTCATGCACTATGTACATAAATGATTTCTTTACATAAATCAAATTACATGCATACCTTTTTCAACAGGAAATTGTAATTCTTTTAACCATGGCTGCTGTCATAACATTACAAAACTCTTACTACAGAACAATATTCATCAGTAAAGACTCATTTTTTTTTCTGACTTGGGAAGTGAAGATGTGCAAGACTTTAAATTACATTCAGCTTCAACAATGGTACAACTCCATTAAAGTGTATGGCATCTCTTAACCATCCTATACGGCAGCAACTTGGAGTCGGCTTGTTCTGAATGGGGAAGAGCAGATTACAACTGATTTATTTTTCTTCAAATTCCATGACCTTCCCTAACTCCTTATATCTACTACGTCCCCTTTTGAAAGCAGCAACTACTCAGACCAAGTGGTGCAACTGCAGACTCCAGCAGGAGTTTTAAATCATATTAATTTCTTCTAATATCACCCGCGTTAACATAGCTACATTGTAAGAGGAATGTGTTGCTTCTTTCCTTGAGAATCAACCAGCTTAACAAACAGCAAGTACCGAATCTTTTAAAGACCAACGTCCAGATTCATTTTTCCAAGAATCGCAGTTTTTTGTCACTATTGCTCAGCTATTTAAAGGGCGACGACCTTGCATTAAGTAATCAATAATAAAATAACATTTAGGTATTCCTTATAGCTCACACTAGCATCTGTTTTTCCAGTCATAGATCCAAGAGCCGACTCATCTCGAATCCTGCAACCTTGCATTAGTAGAATGCTATGCTCCAGCTACAGACATTCACTGTTATAAACTCCATTTCTCATCCAAATATCCCATCTTACGTACAATCTTTTGATATGATTTTCAACTCAAAGAATCCTCTATGAATTCAACGCCTATTTGAAACTTTAATTAAATTTGTGTTAACTTGTTACTTGCAAAATTCAGCCAGGAAAGGTCTTCCACTTCCGCAGTCCATGTTTTCTGTGAAGGTTTATGTCCTCACAAAGCTTTTGAGCGAACTCTGTTCAACCAACAATTACCTCTTCTTCTCCAAAATCTCCAACATGCTGAAAAATGTGCCCCAAAATTGCTTTTCTTTTTTTTATCCGTAACTCCCACACCCTTTCTTGAAATTTTCTATTTATTTTTAAATTCTTATTCTCCCTTATGTGACCCCCACAAATAAAAATATAGCTTCACCTTTTTAAGAAAACACCTTATGTCTCCTCTTTTTATATTACTTTAATAAACAGTTAAATATTTAATTTAACTTAAAAAACATTGATGTTTAATTAAAATAATGTTAATTTGACTACGTCTTGAGAGGGGACATTACACATGGACAAAACTCACAAACTTTAATACTATAAACTCTCACCCTCTATTCTCAAAAGAAAGAATATTCTTAGAACTCTTAGCTTACTGTTTTATGCTAGAAGCTATGGAATTCATACTCCCTATAAATTCTCTTATAATATACATAACATTCAATTCCTTGTTGCTTTTTATTCTCGATCAGTTTCTTCTTTTTACACTAATGATTGCATTTACATTATACACATTGTGGGTAGGGTTCTATTAGATTTTTCCTATGCACAGTACTTTTGTTTTGTTTAACTACACCATTGATTGAGCTTCTTATCACTTCATTGAAGGATAGCTTTTATGGCCAGTATATTTAAATGTTTTATTCTCATAGATATGAATAATACTTTGAGTTATTCTGTATAGAACATCTAAGTCTTTGATTCACACATATCACATTATATTTCTTCACATTTTACTATTTTACCATGCTATCTGACCATTTAATATTTTGAATCTAATTTTTCATGTTTTTCTCTTGTCCAGTTTACGGATATTCTGTTTTGCTGGGGTCATAGGCATATTTGTTCTGCTTCCTATAAATTACATTGGAACAGAACTAGATTTTGCTGATATTCCAAACCAATCATTGGACTTGTTCACCATATCAAATGTGCAAAGTGGCTCCAAAAGGTACAACATGAATTATTTCTATAGATCTAGAGTATTATATTCTAAAGATGCATATGTAGTATTGGGTGCAAAGTTTCAGGCTAGCGTATGATTGTTAGATTGCATTGTATGATTATATATACATGAGACTATAAGTTTATTTGCAATGTGTAAAGAAAATCACAAAGAGATGATGCATTGTTAGTTCAAATTATTTATTGTTTGTTTAATGCTGTTTCCTTGTTGCTTGTATAGTCTATACAAAATGGGAAGAAAGATATTGGCCATATTCCTTTGTGAATATAGTCTTTCTTGTAGATAAATTTTTCTTTAATATGGAATTATTTTGGCTTATTTGGTTGCTTTGTATACAATTATTATGGAAATCAAGCACATAAAGATAACCAAGATATTCCATAAAATAAATAAGTGAAAGCCTTTTTATAAAGGATTATAAGTATGAAAGACAACCCATGTTGTGAATGTGGGATAATTAAAAAGAACATGCTAAAGGGAAACAAAACCTAAAGATATATCCTAAAGTTTGAATATCTCCATGGACTTTATTACCAGATTGCCCAAAACTCAAGGAAAAGATTGCATATATGTGGTTGTCGATCGACTCACCAAGTATGGCCATTTCTTCGCCATATCCACTGAGTATAAAGCACCTCAAGTTGCAGAAGTGTTCTTCAAAGAAATCTTTAAGCTTCATGGTCTCCCAAAGAATATAGTTAGTGATCAGGACAGCTGATTCCTTAGCCAATTTTGGCAAGAGCTTTTCCGTTTGTCCGGGACTACTCTCACACCTAGCACTAGCTATCACCCCCAAATAGACGGACAAATCGAAATCGTCAACAAATGGATAGAATGCTATTTAAGGAACTATGTTACTGGCCAACAAAGTGCATGGATCAAGTGGTTGCATCTAGGAGAATACTGTTACAATACTACATATCACATGTCCATCAAAATGAGTCCATTTAAGGCACTATATGGGTATGAACCCACTACCTTTGGGAGTTTGATCACACAAGAGAGCCAAGTACCCAGGGCCAAGGACTTTGTGCAACAAAGTTTAGACATCATAAACACCTTGAAGGATAATTTGCACCATGCCCAAAATCAACAAAAGATGTATGCCGACAGGAATCGCACCGAGAGAACCTTTGAAGTTGGAGATCTAGTATTCCTACAGTTACAACCATATAAACAATCATCCATCAAACCTAATGGAGCGAAAAAACTTAGACCCTGCTTTTATGGGCCTTACAAGATCTCAAGGAAGATTGGTGAGGTGGCCTATGAATTGGAGCTACCTAGAGATAGCCACATTCACAATGTCTTTCATGTGTCAAGGTTAAACAAAGTATTGGGTCAACAAGTAACCCCTTGTGTAGAGTTACCTCCACTAGATGATGAAGGTAAATTGATCCTCGAACCTGAGGCAGTTCTCAATATGAGGGAGAAGCGACTAAGGAATAAAAGTATCCCAAAATTCTTGATAAAATGGAAAGGCCTACTGGAAGAAGATGCTACATGGGAGAACGAGCAAATTTTCAACCATCCAAATCTCAAGTTGCTTGAGGGCAAGCAATTTGAGAGGGGAGGACTGCCATATACCTCCACGTAAAGATTAAAAGGATTTCAAACAATTAATAAATAATATATATACATTTATCATTTACAATCTTATGATGATTATAAGATACCTATGTATTTTTCTTTAACATAAATATGAATAAATGAATCAATCCTATATCCTAATCGATTTGTTTTTAATTGCTAATAAAAGAAATCGCTTTAGACAAAACTAGCGGCACCCGTCCATCACAAGGAACACATCTTTTCTAATGGAAAGATGTGGCCAATTGAAATGGGACTGCCTATTCGTCCTCATAGAAATATTGGTTGGCCCGATCATTGGATAAGGCATAGAAATCAGAAAAAAAGGACGTCTAAGCAGAACATGTGATCGCAGCAGCCAGGTGAGGTATTCTCACTTTGTGATAGATATATGATATCTCCAAAACATGTGATTGGCGTTGGCTTTTCTGGTACCTCTGTATTTAACCATTCAGGCTGTATTCTGTGAATATATCTGCACATACTTATTTCTCCTTAAAACATGTTGCTCAATGTCAAGTAACTGACTACTTACTGAAGATTATACATATGCTGAATGTCTGTGACTGTTGCAAAATGGATTACTTTCTGAAGTTTATATATTGCATTTTCTGTCATATATGCCATTGAGTAGAAGTTAGGAGGACTAACATTAAGCAGGAAATATATTTTTCTTTAATTGTTCAGTATTAATGACATTAACTGATTATGCTTTAATCTGATTATTAATGAAATATTCCCTTAAGGTCATCATAATTATGACTTTATGAATTGGTAGTGATTTCTCTTAGCATGATGTTGATTATAGGCTTGAACTAAATCTTGGATAAATATAGATATATCTGACTATTAAAAGATTGTCTTCATGAGTGTTTGCTACTTATTGGGAGGTAGGGTGTGAGGGAAGTGGTGCCTAAAAACCCCACTCAAGTCCACCCCTAGGACCCAAGGCAGGGATGGGCCATGGAGGGGTGGCAAGTCCACTTAAGGTTCCACCCAGTCCCAAGGCATGGGTTGGGCCATGGAGGGGTGGGGATCCCACCTAAGATCCGCTGCGGCCATGGAGGGGTGGTAGGCCTAGACTGCTTACCGCTCCCCCGACTGTCCCCAATAAGTTAAGTGTCTTCCGAGGTGAGACATGGGTGGAGAATGCAGATACTAAGTCGCCGAGAAGAGAAGATTGTGCTACACAATCTCTTGGGCTTGGCAAAAGACTTTAGGGCGGATCCATCCATGTTACTCCTCATCTGTCTTCTTAATTGCATTTATGATTATGTTATGTTTTGGATATCTAGATATTATTGCTAATGGACATATGTACATGTGGAAATGTTGTTAATTGATGAATGTAGACTCCAAGCCAAGGTCACTTCATTAAAGAGAACATTTATTTGGGAAAAGAGGGAACCCTAAAACCTAAGCAACAAAAGAAGCTAGGGCAAAGCAGGACAAGGGACATTACATGTTGCACTATCAACTTCACTATTCCAACATCACAACATTCTTCACATCTACCATAGAAGTTGCAACTTGGTGTATTGCAAGACTTCCTTCTACGTCGCTGTGGCCATGTCGACTTTGCCACGGTTGTAAGCTTGCATTCCTCTTTCATTAGCCTTGAGTGCCTTTGGTGGATGGTGGTATTGTTTGCTTACTATTGCATTGTTGTTGGATTTGAGTAGCATAGTGCTTCTTGTAGTATTTGGTATCCTTTCCTTTCCAACATACTTTCTTTATCGCATTTCTATTTCTCTATCTATCTGGCTGTCCGTGGAGGTGGAAACACCAAGATGGGGGTTTGACTGAAGCAAGCCTCGAAACAGCCCCAACATTTTTCCCTTCTCTACTATGTGTAGATGATTGTTCTGTGGAGCTTGCTGGTGAATTGGACCATTTGTAAGTCATATTTCCATCAACTTCCACTCTTGTCAAATTCTAGTTAGAGCCTTAAAGCATATCTCTCGTAATTCTGTCATTTTCTACTGTCGTTATCACATTAAAACTATACTAGTTGAGTAGTTAGCACATCTCTGTGGTTTTCATACTGAATCTTGCACTTTTTGTCCATACAGACACTAGCGCACCTGTGAGATGCTAGCGTGCCGTGCTGTCATTGCTGATCTACATTGTTGTCCTCTGGTAGAGAGCTGTCCGAGGTACAGTCTGAGATCCAGAAACCTGGTCTCTTAACCCCTTGAAACTCACGGGTCAGTGGAAAGATAGAAGCACTGAGAGTGCTCTTCATTCTCTACCCTTAAATATCAAACAATTCCCTAAACACTTGCACGGTTGAGGTAGATTAGGGTAGCTTTCAACTCTCGGCTTTCCATGACGTGGAGTTGTTGAGTGGTCGGTCCCCTTCCTCTACACTATTATATATTGTTCCTGTATTTATGTTATTGTTATTTTGTAATAATCAATCAAGTAGAAACAATAGTAAACAACAAGCATATGGCCATTAAATTTAGCTATGGTGGCAAGGCAAAGTTTTAGAAGGATAGACTGATGGCTAGCAGGAGCATGACTAAGTGGAACATTAAGTACTTGATTGACGATGAGGGTAGAAGAGTTGGCAATATTATTCACAGTCATGAATGGTGGATGGGTGCCTCCGATTTGAGAGGTGATGTCTTGCAACATGTTCCTCACCTATAATACATACGAATAACAAATCTTCCTTGACATGAAGGAGTAGGTGCAAGGTAGAGAGATATGATAGTTTAACCCTATTGATACTTGGTGTCTGTGTTTGTGGGATTGACTACCACCATATCCAAGTATGTAATAAGTCTTAGGTTCTCCATGGTTTAGCCTAGACAGGCCAATAGGGGATGTGAGGAGCTCGGTTTGAACGTTGGGTGGACCTAGGGCTGTCTTGGCCCTGTATTAGGCCTTGAACTGAACTTAAATTTTGCAATATGTGTGAGGATGCTGAACTTGGTAACATAGCCAAATGCTTCATGGTTTGCAGTTTAATGTTCATTGGAACACTTGTTTTGCATCAAGTTCGTTATTGTATGGTTCAAACCATATTCAAAAACTTCGATTCAACAATCCAAAATTTGACTCGGGCTTGGGACTCAACAAAAAAAACATAACTATAGAAAAAAAAAACTAGTGCATTTAGGAAACACATAAGTTGAATTTGATCATCAATTTGTCATAATTCAAAGATTACATGTCATGACCCTCAAATCAATAAATGATAGTTCCATGGAGTCTCATAGTAGGGAGACCAAGGCCTTGGATTTGGGGGCAACAAGGGGATAGTGGCAGGACAAGGTTTGGAGGCAATGCCCTTGATGCATTCCTTGTTGAGTTGGTGTGGTTGAGGGGCAGTGTAATGTCCCCTTCCGTGAAGTAGCTGCAAGTGACCCTTTTAGCCTATTTAATTCTTGTAGGATAATTTCGGGTTTTGTTAGGGAATAAATTAATTAATTAAGTAAAGTTGTCCAATAAAGTAAAATTTAAGATGACTATTAAGTGACTTAAGTGATTTAAAAGGTAAATATTATAAAGTCACTTTCTAAAGTGCTTTAATGATATATTTTGAGAGGCAAATTAAAAGAACCTGTAGGAAAGTTCTATGGGAAATTATAAAAAGGTGAGTTGAGAGCTCATTTGGGATGCTTGCTTATTTTTCTATTGTGAAGTTTTGAGCTTCTATCTTGAGCAAACCCTAGGATAGAAACCTTAAGAGAATTGGTTTTGGTAGCGAGACATCTACCCTAGCCGATTTGCAGGTGGAATCACACAGGTTTCATGCAAGCGCTGAATGATTGAAGAATTAAATAATTTAAAAAGTCTTGTAGGCAAGTCAAATTATCTTAAATAATTGCGAAGGGTGAAATATTCGGGAAAATCAATGCATTGTGTGCCTGTGGAATAATGGTGTAAAAATCAAATATTTATTTATTATGATGCTCAGACCAGCTTGGCTATACCACCAATACCTATCAAAAAGGGGATGAAAATTGTATTTGAATGTTCACGGCTTTATAGAAAATTCCTACACAACTGCTAAGTGAGTCAAAGGAGTCAATAAAGTTCCCAATAAAAGAAATCAATATCTTTTGTGGAAGCTATACAACATCCAAAGAGCCGTACATAATGGAGGGTGGTCGATTGGAGTAGTTTGGAGGCCTTCTAAGCCTTGTTTATTTTTGCCACTGACTTTTCAGTCTCCTAATGTCCAACACAGCCTTGTAGTGAGGAGTCATGCTCATAAGAGGGACCAAAATCATTGAGAAGAAGCTGTAATTTATAGAAGAGACAAAAGAGGGTGACATGGTATCTAAGGGAATTCAAACTGAAGTCAATCTCATTAGCATGGGATAAAAGAGGAATTCACTGCCTTAGAAGTCATTGGTGTTAGTCTCCACCTCTCACAAAGAAATTGCCCTTCCTACCTCAGCTGCCGTACCAACCTATGGGTGCCATACCATGAGAAGAATGGGCATAAGGAAAAAAAATAAAAATAAAAAATTGTGTGGGATTTCTGATCACTCCAGGTCAGCAATATTGTTTAAATTGAAATCTTTATTTGTCCTAGTCTGACTGTAAATTTCTGAGTTGAATGTTTTGCATCAGCAATACAAGAAATGACAAAAATATTATCTGATTGTCTAAATTATGCATTACATGGTGGGGAATGAAGTTATTAATAAATTTAAACATTGTGTTGTGCTGTTATGGTGAACATATGTCACATTCTGTCATGCAAATTGTGAAACATAAACAAATCAGCAGCATACAAATTGCTTGATGAAACGTTTGTCAAGCATGATTTATGAAATTTGAAAAAAATTTCCGAGGTAGGTTATGAAGTATAGGGTGTTAATCAGCAAAATGAAAAGGCGGTTTTCAGTGGCTAACGAAAGATGAAGGCAAATAAGGAACTCATGACAAAATTTTTGCATGTCTTTCAAGAATATCAAAAGAATCTAACAACTTTACTAGAGTGTAGAGATGCTAAAACTTTATTTACTAGTTGAAAAGAAAGAAGAAGGGACAAAAGAAAATAATTTCTCCATTGCAGGTAAGGATAAGGATAACTAGAATGAACTCAAAAGAAGAAATCTTTGTTTCTCATGCAAAGAACTTGGGAACCTAACCGCCTATGCAAGGATAAAGAAGCAAAGTTGTTAGAGGAAGAATCAAAAGTCATAGAAGGAGAGGCTGAAAAAGAGAAGCAAGAAGATTATCAAATTGCCCTTCCAAACATTTCAGTAGAGGAGCATGCTAATGTTGAGCCTACTGAAAATTTCAGTGCCTTCATGCCATCTCTTCAGGAAGTTTGCAAGGAAACACAGAAAGAGGAATCCGATCTTGAAGGTTATAATGCTTCTACAAATGAGGATGAAGCTAATTTTTCAAGTGTATTTGCAAGTGAAGAGGAGCACATGGGTCTTCTTGACAGTGCTAATAAGATTGAAGGATATGTTGATTTGGAGTTTGCTAAATCAGTGACTAATGATAAGTCATATGAAGGTATGGATGTTATTGATGACTCATTGATTAAGGGTAGAGCTGTCCTAACCTCAATGTAGGAATTTGGCAAAGGTAATGATAGAGAGGTAGCTGATTTTGAAGATTATGCTAATGAAGACAATTCAGAAATGTGGTCGTGTGAAGAGCCAAATCCCTTGGCTGAGTTTCATTAAAGGCCTATGTTGAGCATTCTACAGGTTCATTTGGGATGTTGGTATTGGCATACATGTTTGGATTGCTCGGGGACAAGCAATCTCGGGAAGGGAGGACTATAATGTCCCCTTCCTTGGAGTAGCCTTAAGTGACCCCTTTAGCCTATTTAATTCTGTAATGTACCCTTTTTAGCCTGACGTTGCTTTTGGATGGTTTAGCCTATTCCAAACCCTTGTAGGCTAATGAGCATGGTTAGGGGGTCCTTTGTGGTGGATATCTAGTTAGTTGATGGTTTCCATTCCTGGTTTCAATTGAATTGGGAAATAAGGAGAGATCATTAAATCAATTATTTGTAAGGTTTTCCAACATGAGTTTTGGTTTTCTAGCATTTGGTTTTCCAGCACTTGGTTTTCCAGCATTTGGTTTTTCAGCGTTTGGTTTTCCAGCGTTTGGTTTTTCAGCGTTTGGTTTTCCAACATTTAAATGGTGACCTTATATTTAATTAATTTAGTAAAGTGACTTAAATAAGATATTATATCATAAAGTCACAAAAATAAAATAATATTTTCTAGAAGCTTCTTGAAGTTGGATTGAAAAAGTATAAAAGAAGATCAAGCCAAGCTTCTAATCATCCAGGAATTGATATTTGATTTGAAGAATTTGTTTGGTGAAGGAGCCAGCTAGGGTTTCTGCCATTCTTGAGCCTTTGGGAACGAAACTCTCATTGGTTGTGCAATTTTGAGGTTGTGAAACTATCAGCTGAGATTATTGCTAATTGTGGACTTCATTTCAGAAGTTCAACTTGTGCTTGCATTGCAAATTTTGTGGCCTTTGGCCAAATTTGGAGGAAGAGATTACATATCAGCTTATTGAAGCATCTTGGTACGAATTGGAGAGAGGATTGCATCGCATTTTTTATCAGTTGCTGGTCATAATCAAACTTATTTTCATGTTGGTCAATCTGCATAGAGAAGGAGGACGATTTTGTTCATATCTCACTTTAGAAAGATTGAATGGTTGTGGGTATTGAATTAATCTATGCCTTGTACCTAGGCGATCCTTCCTAGGGTCTCATTGCTGGCTTAGACAGGGAAGATTATGTTTGGTTGATGGTTGTTCATGGCTACCATCAGCAGGGGCGATTCTCAGATTTTAATTCATTGAGGCCAATATATGCATCGATTCCACCAAGTAATTGGAGCGCTCAAGTCAAGGAAGGGAGGCGATCATTTAGGAGCATTGAAATCTGCATTCTTCAAGACCTTGAATTTATTGTTGGGATTGGACCAGCTACAGCAAGTACAAGGGTTACTCAGAAAATCAGGTTCCTGTTTGTCACTTGAAAATCAGTCTATTTGCATTGTACTATCGCTGTAATTAATAGTGATTTATCAGTTGTAATGTCCCCGTCTCAAGCCTGACCTTTTCAGTGACCGTTGGCCTATTTCGGAGACCTGTAGGCTAGTCGGAAGGTAAAATTAGGGTTTCCTATTTTTAAGGATGTCTTTGCTTGAAGTTGGTGAATTCAATGGCGGATTCTTTCTGGGTTTTCAGAGAGCTTCGCAGTGGTATGTTCGTCTCGGCATTCTGAGCATCTTCAGGAATTTACTATTTTTAGTAAATTCTATTTCTGGCAGTTTTTCAGATGGGTTCAGCATGGTTGACTTCCTACTTCAGTTTGGTTAGTTGACTTGGTCATTTTTGGCTTCAGGGCACAGTTGGAGAGATAAGTTGAGTTATTTAATTAAAAGTCACGTTTTAATATTATATTCGAACGTTGACCCCTTGGCCTAATCTATTGACTTCATGTTGTTTTGAAAAGTGGTCTTTTGAGGGTGGCGCCCACATTAAAGATTATTATATTATTTACCAAAGTCAAATCAAGCTTAAAGAGGACGCATTTATTTAAGTGGGGAATTTAATTAAATGAAGTCAAATTGAAGAAGTATAGAAAAGGACGCCATCTTTTGGGATTAGGGTTTTTGACTCTGGAAAAGAAGTTAGGGTTTCGAGAAGGTCAACAGAAACTTATAAAAGGAAGCCTTGGGTTCTCTTTTGAGTATCTTTTTGTCTACAGTATCGTTATGCTGCCGGTTTGGCTCTAGAACTGCTTCGAGGAATGAAGGCCTCCTAGCTCGGGCATCGCTTCTTGCTTGCAATACAGCGACTAGTGGTGATTTAGTCTAGTTCGTGAGTTTGCTTTGAGATGTGTGCATTGTAATCAGCTTGTGTCTGTCTAGATCAGATTATTGCATATTAGCTAGTTCTAGAATTTGCATTTTAGCAACAGCAGATCCGTGTTTTCATTCGTAAATCAAAAAGGACAAAAATATTCGTTATGGGTATTGCATAATTCCATCCATCTAGGCTAGGCGCCCTTGTGTGCAAGTTTGTAGATTTTTTAGAAAAGTGTTTGATTTTTAAAAGGGAAATCGCCCCTGTGCTGGGCCGTACCATTTGCTGTGTCTTGGGAATTGTGCATTTCATATAATCTGCATTTTAAGTCTGTTTTATGTTCTTAGTTTGAGCGCCCCCATTCTATTAGTGATTTGTAATTGATATCAAGCAATTTGAGTAAGTAAAGAGTGAGTTCCGAGCATTTCAAGGAATCCTATGTTGCTGGCTATTTGTTGAAAGGTGCAGGTCTGTCATAACAGTTTGGAGAAATCTGCAATTTCTTTATTGGATGGTGGTGAGAGTTCTTAAAAAGCGATGTGGAGGCTTCATTGAAGATTTGTCCAAGTCTGGAGAAAAGGTTGGATCTGTTTAGTGCCGTTTCCGTTAATCTTTACTTCTTAGCAAAGAAATTCACTAATATTGTACATCTCTATTTATATGCTGATTTGTATTATTAGCAAGATTTCATCTTTCATAGTGTAAGTTGGCAGTAGTACTGACAGCAAATTAGAATCTTGCTCTATCAAATTGTAATGCTCATCTTTACTTTCAGCAACTGTTATTGTATTTAATTTATCTCCGCCCTATGGTAGCTACTTTCCCAGTTCGGGTTAGGAAGCACATTCTGGGTGTTGAGTACTTTCAGCTTTTTAGTATTTCCTTGAAGCATTGTACTTGGTAACACTCTGCCATATGGTCGCCCCTCACTCCATACTGGATTGGGTAGCACATACTTGGTGTCGAGTTCCCTTTCAGTACTTAGGGTAGAAGATCCTCTGACCATATGCTCGCCATTATCGGCGCCATTCTTGGTTAGAGTTCCTGCATAAGCAATTTGATTTAGATCCTCTGACCAATGCTCACACCTTGCCTGCATTGGGATCCTGGTGTACATTCAGGTTAGAGGTTCTTCAGCACGTTTTGGTTTAGCTGCTAACCTTAACGGGTTCATTGCTTTGTAATTGGTAATTTGAAAAATCGAAAAAAAATTGGCTCGGAATATTTCATCAGTCATCATCTCATTGCATTTGACATGTTAGGAATATATGAAAGTCTGAAGTAAGTCTGAAGCAAGTCTGAAAAATAAGTTGCAGCAATTAGGGAGTTATGGTGTCATTAGAGGAAGATCATTGTAATCAGTTTCTGAGCCTTTGTAATCAGCTTATTGCACATCTGAATGAAGGAATTGAAGTCTGAAGTTTGCATGACAAATGTTTGTAAAAATGTCAACTGGCTGTAGGAGTTGATTTGCATCAGTTAAAGTCATTTATTGCATTTTGAAAATACAAAAAAAACACTTGCATTTCATGCTTAGCTTATTGTTAGATCATTTAGCATTCATTTCAAAGCGTTTATATCATTTCTATTTGAATACAAGAGCTAGTACAGCAGACTAAAACTCATATCAGCAACGTATAACTTCGCATACAAAGTGTTCGACAATATTCCTTGAGTTTGAATTCAACAAGTTAAAGCCCATATTCTTCAAGGGATATTACGAATTCCCATAGGCTAATTTTGGGTTTTGTTAGGGAATAAATTAATCAAAGTTGCATGGACACAGATACGGATACGGTATCGGACACGAATACGGCCATTTTTTAAGACCCTAAATATGGATACGGCTGGATACGACATTTATAAAAAATACATACACGTATATTTTCTAAGTTATTAGAGGAGATTTTCATTACTTTAAAAGAAAATAAGTAAATAGAAATTAAATAATATTAAAATTTAAACATTAATAATTTAGTAAAGAATAAACAATTAAATTTATATTAATAAATTTTATTTATTTTTAAAGAATATATATATTTTTTTTTCAAAACTTCTAATGTTTAAACAACATAATATAAATATTAAATATAAATATAAAATTATAAACAATTAACTTTTTTAAATCTATAAAAATTAAAACGCCAAAAAAATAGTAGAGTTGCACTGGAAGAAGACATAGAAAAATGGGTCACTGAAATAGAAAAACATTTCGTTTGTCTTCCTCATTTGGTGTAGGTTTTGTTTATACAAAACAAAAAGAAAATTGCACGATTGAAGTTTTTTAAGATTAAATTTAGGAATATTCATGTCAGATATTTTGAAAATCAAAACACAA
This sequence comes from Sequoia sempervirens, assembly GCA_007258455.2. Taxonomy (NCBI): domain Eukaryota; kingdom Viridiplantae; phylum Streptophyta; class Pinopsida; order Cupressales; family Cupressaceae; genus Sequoia; species Sequoia sempervirens. Next base: position 4,618 of record VDFB02079154.1, on the reverse strand, counting down.
AGTATCCGGCATGGCTGGAAAATCAATATTTTTTGGGCACATGTGGGTATGGTATCCAACGTGTATCTGCAGTGTATCCTACCTGTATCCGTATCAGATATGGGGATACAACATTCAAAGAGCCGTACATGATGGAGGGTGGTCGATGGGAGTAGTTTGCTTGTTTATTTTTGCCACTGACTTTTCAGTCTCCTAATATCCAATACAGCCTTGTAGTGAGGTGTCATGCTCATAAGAGGGACCAAAATCATTGAGAAGAAGCTGTAATTCATAGAAGAGACAAAAGAGGGTGACATGGCATCTAAAGGAATTCAAACTGAAGTCAATCTCCTTAGCGTGGGATAAAAGAGGAATTTGCTGCCTTAGAAGTCATTGGTGTTAGTCTCCACCTCTCACAAAGAAATTGCCTTTCCTACCTCAGCTGTCGTACCAAGCTATGGGTGCCATACCATGAGAAGAATGGGCAGAAGGAAAACAAATAAAATATTTGTGTGGGATTTCTGATCACTCCAGGTCAGAAATATTGTTTAAATTGAAATCTTTGTTTGTCCTAGTCTGATTGTAAATTTCCGAGTTGAATGTTTTGCATTAGCAATACAAGAAATCACAAAAATATTAATATTATCTGATTGTCTGAATTATGCATTACATGGTGGGGAATGAAGTTATTATTAAATTTAAACATTGTGGAGTGCTGTTATTGTGAACATGTATCACATTCTTTCATGCAAATTGTGAAAACATAAACAGATCAGCAGAATACAAACTGTTTGACGAAATGCCTGCCAATCATGATTTGTCAAAATTGAAAAAATTCCAAGTTGGGTTGGCAGAGCCCCCACTGCTCAGACCAAATTAAGGCATTGGAGACCCCATGGACCTTTATGGTGCACAGGCACACCATCTTTCATAATTTTATCCCAATATTTTCTTTTTTTCTGTAGCACCAAGTCCTCACTAATTTTGACCAAATATTCATTCTTCTAATCCCTTCTCTTGGCGTGTTTTGTCACGTAGATGCTAGAGACATCTTCAATTGTGTGAAATAAAAGCATAATGCGTCACGAATAGACTGAAAAAATGAAAATCATCTGGGTTTTCTTGTATTCCAATGGCAGGTGAGTCTATTCCCAAAACTTGTGAGTCACCTTGAAAAGTTTAGTTGAGTCTTTGTCAAAAACTTGTTTAGTTCTTGGTTGTCTCAACCTTGACTTGGTGTGGTGACCCGTAAAAACCCACAAGTCGCATTGAGTCAATTGAGTACTCAATGAGTTTTCAAACTATGGTGTGAACTAGTTTTGTCATATCCATCCTTCTCTATATATGCATGTATGTACTTTTATATAAATAGGCATTAGTCACTAATATCATCCTCAAGGTAGAGAAGATTGCTGTGCGACTAGAACAATATGAATACATAATTAATATAGTTGCAGGACAACCTTGGTTGATAGCATGGATGCAAAACTCATAGAAACCCATGCCACTTGTGAGTTACTCGTAGAATAATTTGGTGGCTAGTTATGATGAAAAACTTGCAAGAAACTTTGGGAAAAAAGGCTAGAAACTTGGTCTTAACTTTTGATTCGAATTTAAAAACTCAGCTGTGATTTGCTAAGTCTGTTCAGCCCTAAAAAGTGATTATTTTTCATCATTTTGGACATTTTTTTCTTAGTAGCAGTGCTTAAGGAGCGGCAGATGGTATTGCACCATACTCATACTCCTTTTTGTTGCTTGACACCGACATCAGCTATGTTGACTCCTGCAAATTCACCATCAGATTTGGCAGAAGAGAAAACCTAACCAGCAATTGTTCACTCCTCTTGTCGCTTCATTAATCTTTTTGCACAGACAATATTGATATCAAAACTGGCACATGGGATCCTCCATCATTTATTATTGTTATCAATTTACCTCAAGAAAATGAATGACTGGTACATTGGTAGTGGCCATGGGAAGGCCAAGATCAAGGCTTCGGAAGACAAGGAGAGAGTGTTATAGAAGCCAAAAGAGATAACTGCTGTTCAAAAGCATCTCATTCAGTGGTAATGATTTTATTGTTTTGGGGAAACAAAAATATTAATGCGTCTACAACCGCCCACGACAAAGTTGTAACCTCCTGTTCACCAATAATCAGTAATATGTTCCCTAAATTCAGTAGCGTGCATGCTTTTGAAGAATATTTTAACAAACTTATCCGTTTTCTAATATTCAGAATTTTTTTCCCTGAGTTTTTGATTTTTTTTTGGGTGAGCCAAGTTATTATCAAGTCTAAGTTTTTCACCTATGATTGAGAGAACTATTATGTTCCAAAAATAACCTTGATTCATAGAGCTATTACAGTTACAGAAAAACATGGTTGGTCCTAGAATAACAGAGGGATCGATTGGCAAAGGTCTCATGCTTTGTCCAAAGGCTTTAAGTTTACATTAATAGATTCTTGCACAGTTTAGGATTTTGTGCTCCATTGTGAGTTCAGAGACTGGAAGTTATATTCCTATTGCATTGCCAATTCTTCTGAGAGTTACTTCTCCCCAGAACTCACTTGGAGAGTGTTGGGTGGGATTGGAAGCAGGAGGTCATGTTTTGATAAAATTTTAGCATTATTGAGAAATGAAGGTTTTCATTGGATTACTGCATCTTTCTCTGCTGTGGAGGCAAAGATTGCCATCATGTCATAGACCAATAGCCTGAGATCCTTTGGGACCAGATAGGGTCCCATAAGTCTGCATATTAAGGACTTTTCTTGTAGCCTGTAGGTACGAGAGCCTTTTCTCCACTTTCTCAATTGGGTTGTAGATTTACGGGAGCTATCAATGAGCTGGTAGCAGCGATTTGCCATTCCAGCATGGAAATTTGGTTTGACTACTGTCTTCCTTGTATGCTGGTGGAGAAATTGCAGCAGATCATCTCTGGAGACCTGAGATCTTTTTCCTGCTTCTGCTGCTTTGAAGGAAGGCTGGTGAGGCTTGGTAGAGGCCATGGCTGTGATGAGCCCAACTGGCTCCTCTTCAAACCCCTGTTGTTTTGATTATCTTTTTGTGTTCTTTTAAGTTTTTTAAGAAAGTTTCTAGAGAAAAATAGAAGGGGCGCAGCATATAAAAGCTTATAAACTCAAAACTGAGCTTAAATTTACCAAATGGAAGTGCAGAAGGTATTAAATAACTGAAACAAAGAGATTACAAATTTCAGACATACCTGAAATGCTCCAGATTATTTAAATAAAAAATTATTCCAGTTTGCCAGCCAAGAATGATGAAAATTGACAATTTCAAGCATAGAATTCAATTGAATGCAACCTCCAACCTGAAAACTAAAGCAATTGATGGGAACAAGCTATACGCCAAAGAAAGAGATGAGAAACCCTCAATAAAGAAGGCGTTTCTCCCAAAAACTCCAAATGCCCTTTATCTAAGAGCCACGCACTTCAAGAATAAACCACGCCATCTGCAAGGAAAGTACGGCCATAATATGAATGATCACCAGATGATGATAGGCGCTTGTCTCACAAACCCTTCTGTATTTTATTGAAGAACACTACTGAATATGCACAAAAATTCTTGATTAAGCATTTGTAGAAACTTCTGAATTGAAGCCCCCACTGTTGCAATCATTCAACTGATCTTTCACAGTCTCACAATCACAGATCTATGAAGAGTTTTCGTTCTCCGGAGATAAACAAACTCCTGAAACCCTTGTCTCAGAGAAGCAAGCAAAGCCAAAGCCAAGAGAAATATCAAATAATCAATGAATGAGTTCGATTTTTCCCTTTGGTTGCTTATAAACCCCAAAAGGCACGCATTCCTAAAAGTGGCGTCACTTTTCACTTAAAATACATTAAAATGTATTTTATTCTTTTTCAATAGTCAACATATTAAAAGGTGAGCACTCCTTTTAGTAAAGTGTTTTATTTTTTTCACTTAAATAAATTTAAGTGAATTTGTCATGTCCCCATCCTAGTCAGCACAGCTGGTGACGAGGTTAGCCTATCATTAGTCCTCGTATATGAGGCGTGAGGGTGTTGAAGGATCATTTTGGCGGTTACTTTCGGTGTTTATTAGCTCAGGTTTACTTGGTGTGTCAGGTTGGGCCTTCGCAGAATCTTCCAGAGAGCTTTTTCAGAGAACTTTCTATTTTTAGAAAGTTAGGTCAGGCGGAAGCTGCTATTTCGGGCAGGGGCACCTGGTGCAATTATTCAGCTCAGATTCGACCCAGTTCAGCAGTTGATTGATTTGACGGAGAAATAAGGGGTATTTAATGAGTTATTAAATATTTAATAATTTGACTTTATAATTAAGTCACTTTATTGAAATATTGAAATATTTAATTATTTGGCTTAAAATTATAAAGTATTCATTATACTTTATAATAAATTATTAAAATATGACTTAATGAGTATTTAATACTCATTAAAAGTGGACGCCAATAATTAATCATTTCTCCTAAGTCAAAAGGTGAAAATTAAATCATTTATTTAAATGATTATTTCAAAGGAGATTTAGGTCGAACTTTTCAAAGAAGATATATGTTTCTTCTCAAGGCAAAATCGAACTATCCTGTTATTATTCAATTTTGTCTTCTTGCATTTGAGCTTTGGAGTTTGCAAACCCTAGGGTTT
>VDFB02079153.1:0-10754 GCA_007258455.2 Sequoia sempervirens | reverse complement strand
AAGCTAGGAGGTGTAACGAAGGTGAAGCATGGAAGAGGAAGACTTATGGTAATATCGTTCCTTTTGTTTTCATCATTTTTCCTTTGTGCTTCATTATTTCAATGGATTTTAGTGTTATTATTAACAATCTAACAATCTATTTTTTCCCTTGATTACAAGTTTCACCTCATTGTATTATGACATCCTTTAATACTAACATGTGGACAACTAAGTGGTTTTTAAAGGAATACATTATGAAACTTATTTCCTCATCTCTCTTTTTACGGTGGGAGTTTCTTCTACATACACCATTGCATTTGTTTCTTCCTGAGGGGAAAATTGTTATTTGTAGGTTTTGGATCATCTTCACCATCCATCTTTGAGGATTCTCCATTAGCACATGAGTTCCTTCTTTGTGTGGGATACATAATCTATCTTTTTCTCTCCTATGGGGGGATATATATCATGTATTATTGATAGAAGTAGAACTTTGGGGTTCATTTTGAGTTGTCCTTTCATCCATCACATGTGCATGTTTGCAATTTTTCTCTCTTTTGGAGAGGGTTTTTTTCTACAAGTTTTTCACCTTTACTCTACTTCTAAGAGATTTATTTATTTTTACATAAATACTTAACATGACCTTGTAGCTAGGACCCATCCATGCACATTATTGCATCTTTGTATTTTATTATGCTCCTTAAGTTGCACTTAAGGGAGGTTGTTAGTGTGAACATAATATATTACCTAACTAGTTTCTTATTAGGCCCCATCCATACTTGCATACTTAAGTTTACTTAGGTCATTTAATTTGTGTCTCATGTCATAGGATTAAAAAATTTATCACAATATTAGTCAATATTAGGATTTCATTCATGTTTTTATTAAAAAATATTTCTTCATTGTATATGGCACCATTTTTTCATTTGAATATAATTAATTCTTAGGATTTATAATTGTAGACACCTAAATTTGGACACTTGATTTATCCAAATTTATCCCCTTTCATCTAAGCATCCTCTTATATGCATTAATTAAGTAATATCACTATTATTTATTTAATCCTTCTAAAGTTCTTCTAGTCCCTAAGATATCTAGTTAAATAATTAATTACCTTCTCCCTTTCATCAAATGAATTAAATAAATATGTCATTTATTTAATTCTCTTTATGTCACATCTTCCATCATTTTTATCTAATCCTAATCCATCTTTTAATCTCATCATTAGGATGTGCACATGCCTAATCTTTGATTAGGATGTGTCACATCATCCAACTTTTGCAAGTTGGCCTCTAATCTCTCTTAGCCACCTAACCCTCCTCTAATCCTTCACTAACTAGTCTAATCAACCTTTCAAAAAAAAATTAATTCTTTTTATCCTTCCAAGGAATATTAAATTTATTTTTCTCTTCCCCATGTGATCTTTGACTTGTCACATCAAGTCACATGTGAAATCTAACTTGCCTTTAACATGTCATTAATTAGTTTAATCAAGTACTTGCACAACCTTAATCACTTAATTGAGTCAACCCTATTAAATGCTTTTTTTTGGAGAAGGCACCCCTTTCTCCATGTGAATTTTTAATTCACATTTAATTCCCCCAATGCATTTAAATAAATTTTAAATTCCTTCTCTCATCCCCATGAGAATATTTTAGTAATTTTTAATTTCCCACATGTCCTCTCACCCACATGGGGACAAGTACCTCCTTTATAAGGAGATCTTGTCTCAATCCCAAGGTACTATGTACCCTCTCTATGTCATGTACTATCCTTCCATCTCATGTACACATCACCCTTTTTAAGCCACTTCACATGCCATATGTCAAGATGTGAGGGTTTTTGAGTTCTCAACTCACTTTAGCCCTACATCTTGATCTTGGTGGCTCAATCTTGACCGTCCATTTCCCTAAAAAAATTTAAAATCTCTATAAATACCCATTTTTTTCTCTTATTTTAGGAGGGATCATCCATTGTAGCCAAACTCTTGAATTTTTTTTCTAGAATCCATACTTAGCCATTTTTACACTTGCATCCACTTCCACTCATCTGCTCATCCTCATACCATCATCTAGTTTGCATCTCTTGCCATCCAAGGAGCATACAACACTAAAGATCGAAGGACCAACCAAAGGATCGATTTGACACAAGGTAAAAAGTTTTATTTTATTTTGTCTTGAATCCAACTAGGCTAATCTTGAGGTGTAGGTTGTTTTTTAGTGTTATTTGTATTCTCTTATTTGCTGCTTATTTTCTAGCACATAAATTCACCCTATCACAATAATATTGCTTCTCTCTTATGTGGAAGGTTTTTTTGGTTTCAAGTGATGCTTGGGCTATTGTGAATTTGATCAACAAATCTTATAATTACAAGTCAAATATTAAATAGATTCTATTTATAAATATTATTTCTTAGACTCATGTCCTTCCCGTAGACATCCAAATTTGGACACTTAATTTATCCAAATTTATCACTTTTCGTCTAAACATCCTCTTATCCGAGTTAATTAAGTAATATTACTATTATTTAATTAATATCTTTAATTCTGCCAAATCCCTAAGATATTTAAATAATAATTAAATACCTTACCCTCCTTAATCCTCTTTTCATCAAATAAATTAAATAAATATTACATTTATTTAATTCCTCACATGTCATTTTCATCTAATCCTAATCCATCTCCTAATTTCTTCATTAGGGATGTGCACATGCCTAATCCTTGATTAGGATGTGTCACATCCTCCAACTTTTGCAACTTGGCTTGTAATCCTCATTTATCTTCTAATTATTGATTAATTAAGCCTAATCATTCTCCAAGGAATTTTTAATTTATTTTTATTCTTTCTAGATTCCCCTCTTTTATATGTGAATTTTTAATTCACATTCCATCCTTCTAAGGCTTCTAGAACCTTGGACTTGTCACAATCTCCACATGTGACCAACCTTGGACTTGTCACAATCTCCACATGTGACCAAGTCCCACATTTTTGGAGCCCACCTTTTATCCTCTAGATCATCCTATGAGTGTGAATTTTTAATTCACATTTATATCCCCAACCACCTTTCACTTTCCCATGTAGATTTTTGAAGAATTCCAAAATTCTTCAAATGTCCTTTTCACTCCCACTTGGAGACAAGAAATCCCTTTTTGTGGAAATCTTCTCATCCCCCAAGGTGTATGTCATTTTCCACCTCATATACCTTTTTGACAACTCATCTCCACCTCATATCCCCTTATCCACTTCACCCTCCACATGTCAAGATGTGAGGGCTTGTGGGTTCTCAACCCACCATAGCCCTTCATCTTGGCCTTGTTGGAGCAATTTTGACCGCTGAATTCTCTAGAGAATTCAAATTCTCCTATAAATACCCCCTCCTCAAGGGCATTTTGAGAACACTTTTGATTTGAGCAACTACATGCTGCTAATTTTCCTTCTCAAACACTTTGCATTTTGATAACTACATGCTGTCCATTTGAACTCTCAATCCTTTTGCCATCATTTAGCCATCTTTGTTCATCATCTTGCATATTGAATCTTGCATATAGTCATTCAAACAATCATCTAATGAGCACATAACCAATCCAAGCAAGGGTCAATCAAAGAGGTATCAACAACAAGGGAGGTAAAAGTGTTTGTGTTTCATCTTATTTGTATTCCTTTTCGTTGAACCAATCTTTTGGCTAATCTTGAGGTGTCCTTGGTATTTTGTTATTCATGTTTCTTAGTTGTTTTGCACATTTAGAGCAGTAGAAATATCGAGGTATACATTTCTGGCACGCCCGGTGGGACCCACACACGGGTCTTGCATTTAATATTTCTTTGAGTTAAGAATTTTGCAGGAAAAGCTCGCAGAAGTGCAGTAGCACCCTCATAGAAGTGCGGTAGCGCCCCCGCAGAAGTGCGGCAGCGCCCCCATAGAACCGCGGCAGCGCCCTTCACAGAACTGCTGCAGCGCCCTTCACAGACCCGCGGCAGCGCCCTTCACAGAAGTGCGGCAATGCCTTTCACAGACCCGCGGAAGCGCCCTTCACAGAACCACGGCAGCGCCCTTCACAAAAGCGCGGCAGGGCCCCAAAACAGCACAGTTCGAAAGGTAAAATAGGCGTTTTGACTTCGTTTTTGCTCTAGTTTTTTGCTATATTCATGTGATAACTTTCTAACGTTGTTCTGGCAAGAATATTGCTATTTTTCACTAACGTTTTTACAGCATATTGTGGCAAAATTTGACCAAAGGCGAAAAAGAGGATAACTAACATTTGTTTGTAGGGTCATCTACATAATCAGACTTTCAAAAATTATCTTTGCTGCTCTCAAACATAGTCTAATTAGGGGGATTAAATCTCATTGTTTTATGTGGTTGCTTATTTTTGTGTTACCCAAAGGGGCATTGATTTGTTTTCACTTTCCCCTTGCACTTCGTGTGAGCCTGGGGAGTAGTTGGAAACAGTTGGTGTCTTCCTTTTAGTGGGACCTGCTTGGGGATTTCATCACCCCAAGGGATGATTCCAACCACGTGTACCGGTAGGGTATATAAAGGGGGGAGAATGAAAGTTGTACCCCAATCCAGTTGCGTTGTAATTGACGGAGCGTCGAAGCTAGGGTGATACCTAGATAGGCGTGAAGAGTTGGTCCGAGCCTTTCAGTATCTCGCTGGGGTTCCCGACTCACGCTTGTGACGGACTGGTGTTCACGGTTGTGCCTCACGTACCGAGAGTATATCGAGGACTCCCTAGAAGCCTTGTGCATCCTAGATTAAGACTTTGTCTTGCCATACCCGTAATATTAATCATAGGATTGTGCTTGCTTGAGGTGTTTTCTTGTGAAAAATCTATCAAATTTTTGATACTTTGGACTTGTTTTATCATTTTGTGTCCTTGCCTTAGCCTTTGCCATAAAAAACCAAGCTTTGTCCCTCGCGAAATGTGGTAGCCCTACGAAATCGCATTTAGTGCCCTTGGCTTGGCGGTAGCACCCGCCCAATCTTGATAGCGCCCACGATTTCTGCTATGAAGGCATACGATTTCACTGAAGGCATCCTCGCCCTTGATTATGCTGGAAAGCGCCCTAATTTTTGTTGTTGGGCAGCCCTAATTTGCTGGAAGCGATTTGTTAGAAGCCCTGAATTTTCAGGCAGCCCTAATTTTTCTTTGAAATGCCCTTGATTTTCTTTGGAAGCGTATCCTTGATTTAACAAGCTATTTACGCCCCTGATTTTACTGCAGAATGTTGGCTACGCCCCTTTAACTTCCCGGGCCCACCATTTACAAACCGTACATCGAATCAACTTCGTTCAAAAACCAAAATTGTTTAATTTTTTGAGCTCTATCTAGTGGTACCTTTTATTTCTTCCTATCTAATCAAACAAATCCATTCCTCTGATCATCTAATCAATCCAAGCACACCAATCTGATCAAGTTCATCCAATCACAATTATCCAATCAACATCGTCTAATCATTTGATCCTATCCAATCAAACCGATCTAGTACTTCAATCAAATTCATCAAATCATCTACCCGATCCAATCATCCGTCTACCGAATCCCATCAAAATCAAAAGCAATCCCATCCAATCATCCTAATCTGAGCTTTTGTCCAATCCTGATCTGAGCTTGACCAAAATCCTGATCTGAGCTTGACTTAAATCCCAATTTGAGCTTTCATCCATCTCCATTCAAAATCTTTTATCCGTCCTCTTTATCCTTTCACCATCATGAATCCCCATCCTCCATCAATAGTAGTCAAGGGAAACCTTAATTACGTGGATGACAATAACGAAAGTCTTGTTGATCAAGAGGTATATGACATAGATCCCCTTGACACTATCATCTCTAGTAAGCTTTCTCCACCCACTTTCCAAAATCTGATTACTCCTATGAGTCATCCTGTTATGTCTTCATCCATGCCTAGTCATGCTCCTTATGCCACCCTTGACAATGGATATCCAGTATCTTCTTCATCCCCATATTTGTCATGTCCTTCATATACATCATCCCCTTACACAACATCTACATCCTCTTATCCTCATCTTCCATCCCAATACTCCTATTACAATTCCCCATCCATGTCCCCCTATCCTAATCCTCTTTTCCAATCTTTCCATACTAATCCTACATCCACACCCTTTTACCTTAATCCTACATCCATGTCTCCTCATCATAATCCATCATCCCAATACCTTTATTATAATCTATCCCCCACATCCTCTTGTCCCACTACACCACCTATATCTTCTTGTCCTAATCCACAATTCATGTCCCCCTATCTTAATTCACCACTCCAATATCCTTACCTTAACCCTCCATCTACTCCTAGTCCTCCATCCAATCCCATTCATACATCTACTCCTAGTCTTCCATCCAATCCCATTCATCCATCCCATCCTAGTCCTCCATCTACTCCTAGTCCTCCATCCAATCCCATTCACCCATCCAATCCTAATCCTCCATTTACTCATAGTACTACATTCAATCCCATTCTTCCATCTAACCCTAGTCCACCAATCCATAATCCCTCATCCATTTCTACCACCCTAGCCAAGCCAACCATATGCAAGTCTCTCATTTCAGAAGTTCTCCAAGGACTAATTAGAAAGAAGCCATCCCCAACTCCACATCTTGAAGTCATGGAACCATGCCATCTAGATCCATCATCCACGGTCACCAATGATGAGACCCTTCTCCATACCACACCTATCATTGTTGTTACCACCCCTAGCACTGATCAAACCATTGAAACCATTGAACCCACTAAATCCATTGCACCCCCACCTCCTACTCCAAGAACCACCGAATCCATCGAAGACACCCAATTCCAATCCACTCCCTCTACTCCTAGATCCACCCAAATCCAATCCACTCCTCCCACTCCTAGTAGCACCAAAACCCATTCCAATGAACCTCATGAATCTTCCATCCCTCCATCTTCCCCACTTGAAGAGTCCCAACAAGAGTCCATTACCATGCCTCCCGCACACGATGAGTCATGCCAAGAGTCTAATCCAAAGCATGCCAACATATCCCCTTCTCTCGATCAAGATCCTACCATCCCATCTAGTCTACCTCAAGATCACAGTCCCCCATCCATTCCATCCCATGATCCCCTTGTCATTCAAGCTTCCACCGCTCCATCTCCATCTCCATCACATGAGCCTACTACCATAAATCCAAATCCTATCATGGCCCCTACTCCCTCTCCTGATGTTGCTATCCCATCCTCTCCTTCTCATGATCCCCCATCATCGCCTAAAATGCTATCCCCACACCACTTGCATATCCCCTTGGTCCTCTCACATTCCTCCATGGTGGTCTCCTCGCAGAAGAAAAACAAAGCATATACACCAACCCTCCTCTTCCACCTAATAATGAACTCACATCATTCTTCCAGAATAACAAAAATCCTGTCCTAGATCGAATACTCAAGAAAATGAACTATCAAGGAAAAGGTTTAGGCCTTCATGAGCAAGGTATTATAGAGCCCATCCAAGCTAAAGAACACTTGTATCTGCAAGGTCTTGGATGTACTACTCATGACTTGCAATCCAAAAATGTTGGTACAACCTCTAAACATCCTCAACGAGCCTTTTCCAAAAGAAATATGGGCTCTTCCCATCGCCCCACTAGATCATATGTGGCCATCCCTCCTCCTCTATCGTATCACCTCAAAACAACTGTCCATCTTCCTCCTTCATCCGCTCCATCCATATTGGGTCCTTATGTCCCCTCATCCCCCATCCCATATCCTCCAAGTCCTAAGTCTATTTTGGGCCCTTATATCCCAAAATCACCTTCTCCATCTCATCCTATCCATCCTTTCATCCATCCATCACCTATCCATGTCGCCCATCATAACTATCCCACTCTCATGTTCCCTAATCAGGATCAACAAAGGCACATACTTGTACATCATCCATCCACATATCATCCTAAAAATCCTACCTCCATCCCTCCATTCATGTGTCCTCCACATCATCCATCCATTCACACCCATCCCATTGCTACTAAAAGCATTTTGGTTGTTAAAGGAAAAATGCATAAATCTAAGCATCCACATGAATTTACAGCTCCCCATGTCCCCTCTAAAATACATGGTGAAGAGAAGAAAAATTTAAATCTAAATAAAATCTGTAGGCCACAAAGGCCCACCAAAGCAAAGATCAAAACCATGTGGATCCCAAAGAAAAAAGATGCAATGTCATCATATGCAAAATCTGTAAAAACATCCAAAGTCGCTAATCCAAAAACTAATCATACACCTGTTTCATCTCCTAAGTCTATTTTGGGTCCTTATGTCCCAAAATTCACCATTTCATCTCCTCCATTATCCCCACATTCTCCATCCCTTACTCCTATTATCTTTCCACATCCACCACCACATGTGCCAATGTTGGTCCTGAACACATCTCCCCATCACATATCCACCCCATCATTCCATCCATACCTTTTCCAGCATCCCATCCATTATCCCATGTATCAACCCTATCAAATCCCTCTAATTCATCCTCATGCATAACCCATTTATCCTAATAAGGTTGTACCAACATCCAACAGTCACTTCAAACATGGGCTCTTAACACCTTGATCCTTATCACATGTCCTTACCCATCTCCTTTTGCATAACATCCAAAAAAGTCAAAAAATTCAAAAAAGTCAAAAAAAAAAGTAAAGAGAAATAATCCATCCAATGGTGGAAACTTGGAAAACAAGCGCCTTGGATAAGTACCATGATGAAAACCTGGCAAACAGGCGTCATGCGTAACTCCCCATCTACACTTGGGGGCAACTTCCTGATATGCATTCTCTCCATCTGCTATGCTTCTAGCTATGCACCTGTCTTCCGCATCCTACCATCATATCCCATTTATCTCCCATTCCCTCCATCCTTCTTGTGATCTTGATCAAAATTGGGGCACCTATCTATGCATGCTTTGGACACCTATTGGTATATATTCCCTTCACCCATGCTCTATCATATTCCTTGGTCACCCATCCTGTCCTCCTTCAGTTATCTCCTTTATCTTATCATCCACTCGTCTTACGTTCCTCATGCCTCATCATATATGACATATCTAGAGTGGGGGCATCTGCTTCCTTTGTGACATAGTCCTTGGAGAAATAATCTATCATAACATCCCTTCATCTCTCTATCCATCTATCACAACATCCTTTCCATCTCCCCATCCTTATCTTCGTATCCATCTATCCTAGCAATCCTTCTGTCCCTATTCATCTATCCTGGCATCCCTTCCATCTCCCCATCCTTATCTTTGTATCCATCTATCCTAGCAATCCTTTTGTCTCTATCCATCTATCATAGCATCCCTTCCATCTCTCCATCTATCCTAGCATCCCTTTCATCTCCCAATCCTTATATTCCTATCCATCCAAACAATCCCTCCCATTCCCATCCCTATATCTCTATCCATTCTCTCCTCATCCCATCTCATTCCATCTCACAATCCCTTGTCACTGGTATCTGGCTATAGGCCTCCCCCCATGCAACCCAATGCCATTTATCTCATTGTCATCATCCCTGCTTCTCTTGCATATCTTTCCAGTCCCTATCACTTTTCATCACTCATCTCATCCTTTCAAGTCATTTTAACGATTGGGATAACTATCCCAGCCCTGAGCTTTATGTGATCATCATCATCCTAACCAATCCAACAGGTCTATCTTGTTTTGTCATGTCAGTTCCATCATTTTAACCCCTTATCTAGGGTTATCTCATCATCTTTCATCCATCATCCTTTATCCATTGTTTGCCTTTGGTCTTGTCGAACTACGTTGCCCCTGCGCTTTCATGTAGGCAAGGTCGATCATATGATCCGCCCCCGGGGTTCCATCATCGATTTTTCATTGTCCACTTTGGTCCTCTATCATCTATCATCGGTATTTTTCCTTTTGTCCATCCTATCTTTACCATCCATCAAGGTCTCCATCTTGGTCAGTCGTCCACCTTTCACTGAACTACGAGGGCTCTGCACTTTCACGTAGGCAAGGCTAATCTATGATCGGCCCCCGAGCCCCTAGGTCTTTAGGCTGTGTCAATCCCATGTCTTGTCTTCCTTGTGTTGTGCCATCAAGCTATGCCCTTATCTAGCTGGTTCTTAACAAACGAGATCCACTTGTATCATGAGATCCAATCGATTTTGTGCATCCCGTGTCATAACAATCTTTTAGTTTCATATCCATCATCTTTGGTCTCAACAGGATGCATCCTTCCTAACAGACCTCATCAATCCCATCCATCCCCTTGATCCTATGGCAATGGACGTTTGAAATTGATTGTGATCTCTTGATGCTTTTGGCTTTTGTTTATCATTTGAGCTCCCTATCATCACTTGTCAAGACCGCCATAATCCATCGTATTATGGTGTGTTTTGATTGGTCAACATAGGGGCATATCTTGCTTTTTTGTTTGCTTGTGTCTTCTTGGTTGTCCCACATAGTACCCACCAAGATCCCTGAGGTCTTGTGTTATGGTGGGGCATCCTTTTGTGCTTGTGGTTATCTCAATACCTGGCCCGACCAAGGTCTTCGTGACTTTGGGGTGTTGGGATAGCCTTCTTGTCTGTTGTGTTTATTTCATACGTTAGACACTAATCCGCCTTGGTTCTTCATACCCTGGTGTCTTGTGTCTTATGCTATAGCAAAAACCAGTGCTCCAAAGATGATAAATTGCATTTAGAATTGCATCTCATTTTCCATTATATCGTCTTGCATGTATCCCCCCATCCCCCTATCCCCTATCCTCTATCCCTTACCCATTCCCTTTTC
>VDFB02079151.1:0-13115 GCA_007258455.2 Sequoia sempervirens | reverse complement strand
ATGCCCTCTGACATACTAATAAATCTTTTACATCTAGTGAACTACTATTGAACCGACCTTCTTTAAAAGTGATAAAAAATCATACCTTAATATTTGTAGGGCTTCAAACCCTAATTAATACACCTAGCACATTCAAAACCCATGATTGAGGATAAATC
The DNA here is from genome assembly GCA_007258455.2 of Sequoia sempervirens. NCBI lineage: Eukaryota > Viridiplantae > Streptophyta > Pinopsida > Cupressales > Cupressaceae > Sequoia > Sequoia sempervirens. Next base: position 12,957 of record VDFB02079151.1, on the reverse strand, counting down.
TTGTCCAAAATGGTTTTCCATATTGAAGGACATTCATATTTAATTTTGGTAGTTGGATAAAATGACACCATTAATGTGAGTTGGTGAAGCAGATGAAAGAGGAACATGTCATCATGCACCCATGAAATAATCACTTCAAACATTATTAGGCCTTTGAATGGTTTGACATTAAAATTCTTGAATCCTCGATGAAGGAACAAGAGAGATGCCAAATATTGAGCCACTAGGCTACCATCTACCGTCAAACCATGGAGAGAAGCATAAAAACCCTGGACTCCAAGACAATAAGAACCTATTAAACATTGGGTGTCGGGCCTCCCTCATGTTGCATAATAATGAGGAAGAGGAGGAAGAGAAAGTATGAAATATCGAAAGGAAAAAGGAAAGGAGCAACCGGGAAGTCAAGAATCATGGGAAGCTTGGTCAGCTAAGGGGAAGGCTAAAAGCTCGACCCCCAAAAGACTTACAAAAATAATAATAAAAATATGGAATATTTGAATTTAGAATAAATGAAAATAACTCATGATTTGTATAGTAAATGTGGTAGGATTTTTACTGTAGAGTTGAACTTAACTTTGATAAAGAAAAAAATATATTGTTATATCATATTTTTTTATATTTGGAATTTGAAATAGATAATATAATTAATGTTGTAAAATTTATTTAGTGAATCCATGAATTATATTACAATAGTGCTTGACCCTCTTAATCTCCACCATTAGAAAAAAATGTTTAGAAACTAGGGGAGAGGTCTTGGTAGCTGGCCATCGTATGTTCGTGCACCTTAAGCTCCTAAACGATACGTCAGATTTTGATGATTTTTATTGGATTTCTTCGTATGCGAGTGAGAGCTTAAAAATATTGTTTAAACTTCTAGGAAGTTAAAATGAATGTGGGAGGATTCATTATGTCCACAAAGGTCAAAGAGTATTCATTATGAGATGAGGCTTGATATTTGTTCATAGACACCCCAATAACCATGCACTAAAACTAAAAAAAATTGCACAATTGATCCAATACATATTCCTCTAACAATTTTCTTACCAATACCCTATGCACAAATGCTCCAGTAACTACGGACTATGGTTACCAATAAAGTTGCACAACTCCTCCAATTAAATATTCAAATTTTAACTATTAGGTATACAAGTGGGAGATTGTTGGTACATGTGGAATATTTTAGTGGGCTTTTAATTATCAAATATTGGATTTTTTTAAAGATAGTAATTGGGGGGCTAGGTGGACAAGTAGTGAACGACTATTGGAACATGGGCGATAATTGGAACCTCCCCCTAGATGGTGAGCAATAGTTTTCTTGTTCTTTATCACATTTTTGAATTTTGAGAGGAACAATCTTGAATTACTTGTCAATAATCAATTTTTGCTATTTTCAAAAAAAATATGGCCACTGTTTGACCCTTGTTTTCATGCACTTACCTAGCATGTAGCACTGTTGTGGGTTGCTAAGAAAAAAATAAAAAAATACCTTATAAGATTTCAAACCCCAATGACTTTATTGTCATAGAGTTTCTAGGATTGCTTAATCCAAGTGATAAGGGTTGGCTCTAACAAGATTCAACCAACATAATTAGTGACAAGACTATAATTGTCATACTAGTTATACACAAAATTGATACCATTTATAACCAAAGTAACATCAATTAGATTTAAGAAACATTGCTTGTTCATAAACTTTCAAAACAAATTTCTACTCCAATAATATAATTCTCAATATCATTTACAACAATTATAATAAACATGATCCAAACCATTTAAACGATCCTAATCCACCCTAAAGTAAAATTAATCCTATAAACAATACCACATAAATAATTTAAGAAAGTAAGGTTAAATGAAACCTTAAATCATATCCATAATAAACCTAAGTTCAAGCCCATTTCTTCTACTCAACATTTTTAATATAAGATAAAATATTAATTATGACAATAATTCTCGAACCCTTTATCCTTCTTATATCTAAGCTTTATTACATAGAGATAATATAAAAAAAATGTTGTAATAATTAATTTTCAATGGACAAACCATTATACCTATACTTATATTTTAACATAAGCAAAAAATCTTGAACTAATATTTTTTATTATTTGGAGGTTAATATTTATTTAATAAAAAGATTGTTTAAATTTAAAAAATTACAACTTCACTTTTTTATAATTAAATTTTCATAACAATTCTAGGATGTTTTTGCCCTTCCTATAGACTATAAGCTTTATTAGAGATTTTAAAAAAATAAAAAATTGTCATAAATATTTTTTAATAGAAAAGGCATTATAGATGTACTTAAATTATGAAATACCAAAAAAATTGGTTTCAATATATTTTTAATTATTTCAAACTTAATTTTTATTTATTAATTTTTTTTAATAAATTCTAACTTTATTTTTATTATAGTTTTCACATTTAGGTACATGTGCACTCTATTGCATCTCAAAATTGTTGCTCCAATTCCTCGAACCAAATCTCACTCACAAAGCCAAGGTTATTGTCATGCAAGTGAAATCATCTCATCAACAAACCATGGAAGGTTGAATTCCAACTCAATGAGAGTGGGTTATATCTCCTACGCTTAAAGCTCAACTTAGACTCGAGAGGTTATTCCTAGGGGTATACCTTAATAGGTATTAAAACCACATAAAGCGAACAATAATAAATAATGACAGCCAAACCCTACTTGATTTCTTGGTCCCAAAGACTATCATTGAACCAAGAATAATTGGCCACCTCAAAACCCCTATATAGTTGATACAACCATGCAAGCATTACCCACATAAAAAGTATATATTTGGAGTGTTCACTTAAGAATAAAATCATAGTTATATCATGGGATCATGATACACAACCACTCCTAATCCTACACTATATATATATATATATATATATAATTTGGAGATACCCCTGAGGGGGTCCCCTTTAGTTTAGAGCCAAGGACTGAGGGGTATCCATTCCGCCAAAATCCGTCCGGGGCACGATCCTTACCTCATCCCTTTTGCGTCGGGGCTTTGCACTCAACAAGACTTGATCCCTGGTTGAATGTGTGAGATTGATTAGGGCTCTAAAATGGTGCCTATCTATTGGAAAAAAAAGTCGCAACGTATTGAGAGGATAACAGAGTGGAAAAGAAGAACATGGAGCTATGTATTTGCATACAACAATGATAATGAAATTTGGCAATAGAGCATACTTATTAATCCAAAACAAAACTATACATATCCATACATAAAGTGAGAAAGATTATTACAAGCATTGCAATATTTTTAGAATATTGTTATATTTATCTATCCTAGCATTATATTCATGTTAGAATAGGTGGCAAAGGAAAATCCCTAGCTACAACTAAGAAACCTTCCTAAATACGTGTACTTAGTTTCATGAAGACATTATGCAAAAAAATCCCCTTACAATACTAGTCTTATTCTATTCTACACGTCTGCAATCCCTCACCAAACTAGATCTTGAATTAATAGATGCCCTCTAACATACTAATAAATCTTTTACATCTAGTGAACTACTATTGACCCAACCTTCTTTAAAACTGATAAAAAATCATACCTTAATATTTCCAGGGCATCAAACCCTAATTAATACACCTAGCACATTCAAAACCCATGATTAAGGATAAATCTTGTCCAAAATGGTTTTCCATATTGAAGGAGGACATTCATATTTAATTTTGGTAGTTGGATAAAATGACACCATTAATGTGAGTTGGTGAAGTAGATGAAAGAGGAACATGTCATCATGCACCCATGAAATAATCACTTCAAACATTATTAGGCCTTTGAATGGTTTGCCATTAAAATTCTCGAATCCTCGATGAAGGCACAAGAGAGATGTCAAATATTGAGCCACTAGGCTACCATCTACCATCAAACCATGGAGAGAAGCATAAAAACGCTGGACTCCAAGACAATAAGAACCTATCAAACATTGGGTGTTGGGCCTCCCTCATGTTGCATAATAATGAGGAAGAGGAGGAAGAGAAAATATGAAATATTGAAAGGAAAAAGGAAAGGAGCAACCAGGAAGTCGAGAATCATGGGAAGCTTGGTTAGGTAAGGGGAAAGTTGAAAGCTTGACCCCCAAAAGACTTACAAAAATAACCCAAAAAATGTGGAATATTTGAATTTAGAATAAATGAAAATAATTCATGATTTGTATAGTAAATGTGGTAGGACTTTTACTATAAAGTTGAGCTCAAATTTCATAAAGAAAAAAATATATTGTTATATCATATTTTTTTATATTTGGAATTTGAAATAGATAATATAATTAATGTTGTAAAATTTATTTAGTGAATCCATGAATTATATTACAATAGTTCTTGACCCTCTTAATCTCCACCATTAGAAAAAAATGTTTAGAAACTAGGGGAGAGGTCTCGGTAGCTGGCCATTGTATGTTCGTGCACCTTAAGCTCCTAAACGATACGCCAGATTTTGATGATTTTTATTGGGTTTCTTCGTATGCAAGTAAAGAGCTTAAAAATATTGTTTCAACTTCTAGGAAGTTACAACAAATGTGGGAGGATTCATTATGTCCACAAAGGTCAAAAAGTATTCATTATGAGGCGATGCTTGATATTTGTTCATAGACACCCCAATAACCATGCACTAAAACGAAAAAAAAAAATTGCACAATTGATCCAATACATATTCCTCTAACAATTTTTTTACCAATACCCTATGCACAAATGCTCTAGTAACTATGGACTATGGTTACCAATAAAGTTGCACAACTCCTCCAATTAAATATTCAAATTTTAACTATTAGGTATACAAGTGGGAGATTGCTGGTACATGTGGAATATTTTAGTGGGCTTTTAATTATCAAATATTGGATTTTTTTAAAGATAGTAATTGGGGGGCTAGGTGGACAAGTAGTGAACGACTATTGGAACATGGGCGATAATTGGAACCTCCCCCCTAGATGGTGAGCATTAGTTTTCTTGTTTTTATCACATTTTTGAATTTTGAGAGGAACAATCTTGAATTACTTGTCAATAATCAATTTTTGCTATTTTCAAAAAAAATATGGCCACTTTTTGAACCTTGTTTTCAGCACTTACCTAGCATGTAGCACTGTTGTGGGTTGCTAAGAAAAAATAAATAAATACCTTATAAGATTTCAAACCCCAATGACTTTATTGTCATAGAGTTTCTAGGATTGCTTAATCCAAGTGATAAGGGTTGGCTCTAACAAGATTCAACCAACATGTAATTAGTGACAAGACTATAACTGTCATACTAATTATACACAAAATTGATACCATTTATAACCAAAGTAACATCAATTAGATTTAAGAAACATTGCTTTTTCATAAACTTTCAAAACAAATTTCTACTCCAATAATATAATTCTCAATATCATTTACAACAATTATAATAAACATGATCCAAACCATTTAAATGACCCTAATCCACCCTAAAGTAAAATTAATCCTATAAACAATACCACATAAATAATTTAAGAAAGTAAGGTTAAATGAAACCTTAAATCATACCCACAATAAACCTAAGTTTAAGCCCATTTCTTCTACTAAACCACTTGAACTTCACGAGACTCTTACACTATAAATGCATCCCAAAATTACATATCAATAGTCACCTTAAGTAAGGGTGTTGTCAATGGGCCTTTGGTTTATTGGTGAAGTTGAATGGTTTTAATGTCCCCATCAAAGATCAAATCTTGTTGGGTGCACAATTTTGACACCATAAGAAATGAAACTGAAATTCTAACCTAGACGACTTTAGTGAAATAAATACCCTTCAATCTTTAACTCTTAACCAAAAAATTGACCTAAAACAAATTGACTCCATTGAAATAAAAACAAAGACATTCACACAAGCTTAGAATGTAAGAGGTAAACTCATTATATAAAGTAAAGCTAGTGTATGATATGACTCAAGAATGCCTTGTCCAGAATAGGGAATGTACACCTCATATTGTGAAGCACGAGTTAGGTGCCTTGAGAATACAGAATAATCCCATGTACTTAAAGTCATATGTATACCCAAAACAGATCACCAGATATCATAGACTATAAAAGAACCTCACCACCCATAATCCAAAAAAGTTCCCCAGCTCAATTAGATCCGAAGACAAAAGCAGCGTAGATTTAACTCGACGCTACAGAAAACGGGGGAACCGTTCCTGTTCCTCAATTTTGATTCCAGTTTCGATTTTCGAAACGAAATGAAAAGCTAGCGAACAAAAATTGTACGCAAAATCTTACGAGAAAACCTCCTCATCAGGTGCAGTGTGAGCGGCGCAGAAACCAGCACGATTTCCAATGCGGTAGTCCCTTTCATTATAAGATTCTCTTCGATGTGTTTGAATCCCAGTAGAATACGAACTCACGCCTGCTCAGAAGTGACCAAAACTTTAAGTGGAAGCATACGGTTCTGTATGAAATGTTCCTGCTGCATTCTGACTCTGCACTGCAAAAGCATGCAAAAATCGATCTTTCCGCCACCGCGATTGTAAACCCTAAGGACACCACGTCTACGTGTACGGTTTTCTTTCTGGCTGGGCGGGTGGGGGAAGGCTTTGGGGTTACGATCGGAATTGGAGTTTGCTCTTGTTCTTTTCTCGTTCTGCGCAATTTTTTATTCCTGACAGTGCGCAGAGCAAAGCGTCAAGGAATTTAATGGCAGTCCGTATGAGAGTATTTTACAGAATTTACCTAAATTACAGTCAAAATTTTGCCGATGAAATGTTTTTCTGTGTGTCTGGAATGTCTACTTAACCGCGGACCGCCCTAGCGTTGCAGGACAATACTTTAATGGAAATCGATAAAATGGATAAGACTGTCAAAATTATCTCACCTTTCACATCCATCATCAGTGCAGTGATCAGTGTCATATTTTAATTAATATTAATCATATTAACATAATTTTTTTATTGATTAGTAAAAGTATCTAAAAATGCTATTAATAGGTCTATATAGATAGTTTTTATTGGTTAAGTACTTTACTTTTATCTTTTCTCTCGGAATTATTTTATACAATGTTTGACAATAGAATTATTTAAAATCTGGTTATTAGTAATTCAATAGTATTTTTAAGTGTTTTTATTAGTTTATAACAATCTCACAATATTAGTAATTTAGAGATTTTGATGAATATATAAAAATGAATGACTTTTAATATCATAATTTATCAATATCAATAATTGTCTGCAACAATGTTATAGAAGGTTGTCAATAGTGACATGGTATGATGGTTAAGTTGTTGTGATGTTGTTCTTGTTATCAAGGTTCAAATCTCATCGATGGTGTAATTGTTGAATGTTTAAATTGGGGATGACGTCCCTTGTTTGTGACTTCACCAGTTTATAGCTTGAGGTAAAAAACGTTTACCCCCTAATTAAAAAAAAAAAAAAACAATGCTATAGAATGTATCAACCACAAGAATTTTAATTTATTTAATTTTCTATTGAGTAATTTATCTCTATGTAACATTGTATTTATTTCAAAACAATAGATAAATTAGATAGATTAATTTTATATGATATTCATAGTGTAAATTAAAACAATATTAGATACAAATACATCATTAATATACCCTATATAATGTTATTGTATAGTTATAATCTAGTAATACAATATATTCAAAATATGTGTCATATAATCTAAATAAATTCATTTCTCTTTGTACGTAAGAAATAATTTCAACTAGTCAATAAGGATGCAATGTAGTGGTCAAGTCATAACATTATTGTGGTGGTCACCAAGGTTCAAACCCCCATTGTGTTGTTGAGCTTGCAGGATGTGTGTCTTTGCTAAACTCGAGTAAACTCTCCAAAAAATAAAAATCTAAAATCCAACTAATATCTTTGTTATTAAGAGGTCATTTCTATATGTAATAATTGTTCATAATAATTAAGTGACTAGTTAGGGAGGTCCAAACCCATGTCCTAGGTTGAATTTGATAAGCAATAAGTTGATTCATGCCTCTATTAAGAATACAAAAATGAAAATTGTAATACTAATCGAATGTTCTTACATCAACTTAGATGTACCTTGCAAGTAGTCACAATTAAAGTATAATGGAGGGAAAATAATAAAAAAAATTATTTAATGTTTCATTAAATTACAACTTAATTTAGTTGTAAAATAAGATATGAGTAAACACATATAAATTCAATCCTATAATGTCTATATGTATCTCAAAATTTTAAATTTATGACAACTATGATGGAAGGTGCAAAAACATGGAAACACAAAGGATATATTCTATCTTAATTGAAGACCGATTGAAGTTTCATTACAAGGATTACTAAACATCTTGAATTGGAAAATAAACCTTTCAAATCAATCTTAATTGAGCCTAACCAAATAGAGTAAAGATAAAGATTACTTATAGTAAATATATTTTAAAAAAGAAATAAACAAAAATGATATGATATTACATTCTAATATCCATCTCACTATTACCATCATATTACCCCAGTACAAGTTGAAAAAATCCAATGTACATAAATTCTATTATCTAAAATAGTAAAAAATAGAAGACATATACTTATCAATAAAGAGACAATAAAATAAGAGAAATAGAACATAGTAGGGATTTGCAACTATGTCTAACATCTTCAAAGAGGAAAACAAAAATAAAACATCAAGCAGTTAAATACTCTTCTTTGATTTGTGATATCAACATCATTCTCATTCTAGATCACATACCTCTTCTTAATGAATGATACAAAATAAAAATTTATTGATGCCAACAATAAAATCCAGACAAGAATAATAAGATATCACCATTACTTTGTCAATCTTAAAAAAAAATAAAAAAATTTAAAAATGACATCACAACCATAAAACTCATGTCTAAAATCTCAAATCAGATGAGAATGGATGATGATAGCTATGGTTTTGGACCATAAATCTCAATTTCGCTACATAAATTAAGGATAAACATATTTGATTATTATTGAATTATAAGAAATTTTTTTTATCTTTTTGTTGAATCATTGTTAACACATCAATTACAATTTCTATATATAGATTATTGGTTGTATGTAAAGATAAAAATAATATTTGAATGAAAATGAAAATTTAATTTTTAGACAAAAAATATGATTTTTTTTTAGCTTTCAAGAAAGTTCACATAACAATGACCTATCAACCAAAAATATTTAGTGACATATGATAAATAAATAAATATTTGAAGAGGATCTCATTTGAAGGAGCTTTGATTTTGGTTAAGGAGATGAGCTATGAGATGCTTCTTGCTAGAATCAACTTTGATTAGTGATCTTCATCATTCTTGGTCTCATTCATCTCATTTATCCTTTGAACTGGTTTTACTAAAATTAATTTTATGGATTGATTGGGGATATATGTGCCTTGATACCCATAGTGTGAATTTTTTTTCAATTTTTGAATTCTTATGTTATTTGTTGAATTATTTTTGTGCACTTTTTTTTAATTGATCTACCACTTTTTTTCCTACATTTAAATTATAGTATTTCTTGTTGTAGTGTTGGTTGGTGGCAACATATCTTTGAGAGTATGTAGGATCCTTGTAGTAGGTGTTAGTTAATAGTTGCATGTGTTGAGATTCTATTGAGAATAGTGAGCATAATATTGCCAAAATAGTTGAGAAGTCTATGGAAGGAGTCAATAACTCATACAAATAAGTTCTCAATGCTAAAAATGCATAGGAAACACTAGAAGTAATGATATTTAAAATTAAAAGTACAAGAAATTTGGATATGACAAACAACACAATGATGAATCTAATTATATAGAATTTGACAAGATGGTAAGGGCCTCCTTTTACCTACAATCCTTTGAGTTGATCCTAATAATGAAATGGTAGAGGTTGTTAAGAAACAAGGGAATAGGTTAAAGAATGTTTCTATTTTTTAGTTTGTATGGATAATGAATATATTTTAATCTCAATAATTTTTTTGATGATTTGTTACTGAATGTTTAGGGTAAGAAATTTGGCATATACAATTCATTTTTTAGCATTATACAAAAAGGTTGATTTATTATATTTTTCAATAATCAGAACATGAGGAAACTCTTTCCTATTCTATCTCCAATTAGGTGTGTTAAAAATTTACCATCTCAATTGTGGATCTTTTTACCTCAATAACTTAACTCACTTGGGAAGGTGTTACAAGTGAAGGACATTGAGACTATGTTGCTTGATATGAACACAAGAATCTTCCTCTCTTTAAATAATAAAAATATATTCTTTGAAGTCATTGAATTTCAATTGAAAACACCTTGTACAAATGTAAAATTGAGTGTTTGGGGCATTTGAACACTCGTTTCATCTAAAAAAACATGAGCATCAAAGGAATTTTTTTCCTATAATAACTAATATATTAAAGAATAAAAAACAATTGTTAAAAATGATAAATGAAGATAACAAAATTTATCGTACACATATACACATACATACATACACATATATACATAAATACATATATACATACAAACATATATATATATATAGTTAGCATAGAACATACAATATTATGTTAGCAAGGGTTGATGGTTGATTTAGTTATTGTAGTTATTAAAACTGCATCCTCATTTTCCTTGTATAAATATGATTGATGAACATCAAATGAAATATTTTTTTCCCTCATAGAACCAGTTAAAAACTATGTACCTGTGCGTTGAAATCTGCAGAGCCGTGTGGAGACTAGCATGTAAATTATCTGGGCATGTGATAGTTTTACGATGGACAGTGGCATCCACAGGTGGAGTTATCAGAGGATTGGAAGTTCATGACGTAAAACCTCAAGATTTCCACCAACTTGTTTGATAATTGTGAGCCTTCTTCAGAGATGCGTGCATTGGAAGTCACATGCACTGAAGATAGAGCTGGTCCTTCAACATATTTTTCCACTAAACACGGTTCAGCTTCAGAGACTTCATCTTCATCACAGCCTCTAGTAAATCATGGACAGTGGTTTAAGGCATGGTTAGGAAAGCTGAATTTAAAGAATTTCAGTAAGATAGTTTTACAAAATATTCTAGGCCTGAAAACACTTCCAATCAATTTTGCGGAAGTAAGAAACCTGAGGCATGTAGATCTATCTGGCTACACCGATTTGGAGGTTTTTGCCACATATCTGTGTGAGGGATGGAAGTGAAAAATCACACGACCAACGTTGGGTCCTATGTGATTGATGGGTGCATGTAAGTTGTTTTTTTTCTTGTATTTGTTGGGTGAATTTTAGAGTTATGGATCTATTTTCTTATTTTTGGGACTAGCTTTATGGTAAAAGAAGATTTTGATGTTGTTGAAGTACCTAAAATCTGCAATGTACAACCAACCTCAAAAACTCATTAGAAGGGTTAGTATAACACACAAATCTGCAAATACCTCCATGGAATACATTGCAAATGCTTTCAAAACTGCAACAAATGATAATGTAAAGACTAAAACATTATGAAAACAAAAGCAAGCTACCTATTCCATGTTGGATTGGTGTCACATGTGCTAGTGACCCTTTCCCAATCCTTGATCAAAGCTCAAATGATGAAAATGCAAATGGAGATGATGGAGTGATGATGAACAAGATCAAATCTCAAATGAAGAGAGTAACCTTGCATAAAATTGTGAAGGATTTGCTTGAGGATGATGCACCTATTTAAAGATTTTCAAAATGCCAAGTGTTGAAGAGGGACCAATGTGGGATCAAAAACAAGCCAATGAGTTGAGGACACTTGTCATCATGTGATTAGTTGATGTATATGCAAGATTTGGGAAGAGTGCCCAAGAGGGGGAAATTTTGAATTCAAATTTGCAATAAATTTTGAGAGGGGGACAAGAAAGAAGAGCAATAAATGCCCTGTTTGACTTGTCATGTTGAGGGAAAATGAGGTTTTTAATAAATCAATAAAATTGATTTATTGTGCAAGTGGCTAGGTCTAGATAATGCAAGTGGGATGGGATTAGCATTAGATTAGGATTAGATGAAGATTATGCTGATTAATGCTGATTATATGATTTGACTTTCAAGACTTAAATACTTGATTTATTGAAATTAGAAAATGATGGAATATGATTTAGGATTTGATTTAAATGGCCTTTTGATTTTAAATAACCTTAGGCAATGAGATTATTTAAATGGATGAAGGTGATGAATGGATCTAATGCAATATCTAGTTCAATTGATAAATGATCCTGATCAAATGCAGAATGTTAGTTTTGCATGTCTACATTTTGCCCCTCTTTGAAGCGATGTACTTGTTGCGTTGGTTCAAAGAATAAACTTGCCGCAATCGAAATTTAAAAATTTCATGATTTTTCGGATGCCCCAGCGGAAAGAAGTACACTGGTACATTGCCCCCTCGAGAGATCGAGCGAAAAGATTCGATTTGAGGGTCGATCTCGCGATAAAGAGGTTCAAAATGGATGGTTATGGATGACGATGCAAAGATGATTTCAAGATGCTTAGAATAACAAATCTATATTGTTCTAAACAAATTAAATGATGATATGATATGAGATGGATGAGATGGATGATGTGATATGTTGTGATTATGCAACGGATGATTTATGATATGCTTAGACTAACAGATCTATATTATGATGATGATATGCAATGCATGTGAAATGATCGATGTTTCCTATGATGTATGATATGAATTATATGTGGTATGCAATTTATTGATGGTTTGCAGATGCAGGATGGATGCATGATGGATGTATGATGTTAGTGCGGGAATGAGATGATGACAAGAGAATCCAACAAGTCCATGATTGGCCGAGACTTTATTAGAGATGATGATGATGATAGATAAATGATGATGATTTGCTTATCAAGGATTGGGATTTTCAAAGGATCACTTACGCCTAAGTACGATGCATCAAGGTATAAAGGACTGTGGATGGCGTGGGTAATTTAGGTAAGTACGGACTGACTCTCATTAAATAGATAGGGAGTATTCGTTCACACCGACATAAT
>VDFB02079150.1:0-14613 GCA_007258455.2 Sequoia sempervirens | reverse complement strand
AAATAAAAATCAAAAAGTAATTTATTAAACTGCAGGGTTTAAATTTTATTTTGGCGTCGTATTAAATTTTTTGGAGGGTAGATTAAATGGTGGGTACCCATAGGTACCTGTGGGCCCATACCCATCCCGGGAAATGGCCATTAAGACCACTAACCAATGAATTATTGCCACCGGCAATGACCTTCAAAAATCCGCCCGACGTTTTTCCAAAAAACTTCGACAACTCACTTTTTTTTGGCGGTCAGTTGTTCATCCAGGTTTTTTGGGCCATGAAATTTTTTACTAGTACCTTTTTTTGGTCTTTGTGAAATTTTTTCTGACAAACATTTCGGGCCTCCATCCTTTTTTTTCTAGTGCATCCTTTTTTTTATAGTGCCCAACAACATTAAATTTATTCGGCCAAATTTTACACAAGAATATTTCATCATCAGCAAAACATTTTTGAGGGCCAATTTTTTTAAAAAAAAAATGGAATATTCCCCAAAATATTAACTGATATCATACTAACATCAACATCCCGTCATTAGTACGGATGCTAACATTAGCATGACGTCAGTCATACGGATTGGACACATGGCCCCTTCAAGACCCCTTTGTGCCCTAAAGGGGGTCTTTTTGTCTTTTGGCCATAACTTTGGCATACAATGTTGGATTTTGGCAAACGAGATATTGTCAAAATTTTGGTTCCACCAACTTTCTAGTGGTGTGGGTCTCATCATCTGATTTTTATTTTGGTGCATTCTATAGCCTATTGAAGTTAGAGGTGTTGTTTTTAGTACTGAGCTCATAAATTTTGATCAGTTTCTTTTTTTTTCATGATTCCAGCAGTATTGGGATAGTTTTTCAGAGCTCTTCACATCCATTTATGAATTTTTTCTAGATTTCTCTCAAGGTACATTTAATTCAACTTTTTGTGTTTTCATACTCTAGTGAATTAATTGGACGTCTTAGCTCCTGGAGACTTTTTTATTGTGTGGGATGAATTGTTTATGGTTGTTCTTCATGTATTTCTAGTATTTTTTCCTATTTGGGCATTGTAGACATCTTTTGCATGCAAATTCTCTTATGTAGAAGTACTGACATAAAGTGCCATTTTGGTGTCTACTTTTTGGGGATTTTGCACATCCTATTGTGCCTTTTGTATTCACACTTTGATATAAAGTGTCATGGGAGTTGATGTTTTCCTTTAGTTTTCCAGATCACACCTTTGTCAAGTTAGTGTTCCTTCCATGACAACAGTGAATCCTAGTGATTATTGCCTCATATGTGTGTGCCTTAGTTTGCACACCCTTTATTTTGTAGGTTGTTTCTTCTACGTGCACTTCTTGGTTTCACACAGTTTTTGTGTACTTGTCTTGGCTCTCCCTTTTTGAGCATTATGGGGGGGTTTCTAGTTTTGGTACTAATGCTTCCTTGGTTTCACGTTGGAGTGATCTATGTATCTAGTTCTTGTTCCTATGTACTTTCAAATGCAACATGCATCAACGGATGGTTACATGCATTTCAATGAGTTGGATCATTTACCATATGGACACTCTTACAATCCTGTTTTTGGAGGTGACCTTCCATTTTCATTTAATCAAAGACTACTAGGTACCTATATTTTTAACTTGCATCTTGCATGTTGAGTAGTGTCGTTGGGATCACTCATATAGTTTCATGTGTCATTTGTATCTTCGAGTTCTAGATGTTTGCCTTTATTTTCCATTTGATTTGAGTAGTTTCGTTGGGGATACTCATGCAAATTATTGTCTCTCTCGTGATCAAGGTTCTTTAGACTATTGGTACTTGTATTTTTGACTTTCATCTTGCATGTTGATTAGTTTCGTTGGGGTCACTCATGCATATTCATGTACCTCCTTTATCTTTGACTTCTAAATGTTTTCCTTTGTTTGTCATCTGATTCAAGGAGTGTTGTTGCGGGCACTCATATAGATTATCATCTTCTAGATCTTGACATTTGTATCTTCGAGTTTCAAATGTTTTTCCTTTATTTTCCATCTAACTCAAGTAGTGTTGTTGCAAGCACTCATGTAGATTCTTGTTATCTTGATCTTGATCATCATTTGTTTCAGAGGAGGTTCTTTATTTCAACACCATATCTGTCATCATTCGACAAGAGTCTACAACTTCTTCATGGTTCAACAATGTACATGTTCCTCTCTTTTTCAAGAATTTGATTGGTTGGAGGCTTCTCAGTCCTTCACACCTTAATTTGGAGGTTGTTTCAGTCCTTAATTCACCTTTCTCTCTTTTGAAGAGGATTTTTCTCCCACCATGGTTGTCTTCTTTTTCTCCAATTTTGAGAGATATTTTGTTTGTACATGGGTACCTTACCAGGCCTTATTTTTTGTGAACCATCATGCATTATTTTTAGGTTTTTTAGCTACTTCCTAAGTTTTTCTTAAGGGGGGGTGTTAGAGTTAACATGCATTAGCTAATAATTAATTAATCTTTAATTGATTCTTAGTCTAATTTATTCTCATGTACTTAAGGTAAACTTAGGAGTTCTTTTATGCTTTTAGGGTTTTTCTCCTATATAGCACAAGAAACCCTCATTGTAATTATCTCTCAAGCTTTCATAACTTTTGATAGTCTCTTTCTTCTTTAGCATTTCTTGTTGAGAAATATTGCATATATTTTTTGCATATATCTTATGTGGAAGGTGTCTTCAATGTTCATTGTTTGATCCTGTGGCTCGTGAATTTGTGGCTTTTCACAATTCTAATAAAAGGAAGAGTTGAGTAGTTATGTGGAGCTATTATAGGTCCATGATGACCTAAATTTAGATGTGTTACAAGTTTGAATTAAGGCACAAAGCATGTATGTTTGATCTTGAGCTGACAAGTTATTGTTTTAAATGATACATCCAATTAGGCCAAACTAATTAATGTTAGAGATGTTTGTGAATGCAATGGGTATAAATGTAATATCATTCTCGATGTTGTGATGATGATATGAGATGTGAGATAAATTCCTAAGTGGAGCATGTGAATGTAATGTGAATGTAGAGTAGAGTAGAGTGTTAGAATAGAGTAATATGAAGTGTGTTGATTCAGTGTTTTGAGCTTCAGTGGAACTATATTTCTTGCATATTGTAGATGCCTTTGTAGCAGTTCAAAACTTGGCAGTGATCCACCCCTCTCTTCTATTTCTCTTATTCTCTAGATAGCGATTCCACCTGGCAGTGAGCCTTTTTGTAATATATTGTGATCTTATTCTCACCGTGGTTTTTCCCTTTTTGGGTTTTCCACGTAAAAAGTTGGCATTCATATATATGCTATATGCTTTGATGGTTGTTTTCATGGTTTCTTTCCTTATTGAAAATTGAATATGATGCTTGAAATGAATGTTTAAATGGTTAAGTGGTTTCAGAGAATACTGATTCACCCCCCCTCTCAGTATTTCGCGTATTCAACAATACGATCTTGTTACAGGGCATGTGTGGGATCATGATGGGCCAAAATGTGGCAATAAGAAAAAAATGTGTTTTTACTTTGCCAAAATGGTGAAATACAAAGTTGAGTTTTTGTATGGGTTGGATAAAATTTGATTTTGGTTTGGCAATACCAAACCAAAATGGATATCCATTAATAACAGATATTCATTTCCCAAAATTAATTTTTCAATTTTATGTTTTCAAAATAGATATCTATTTTGAAAATAAAAATGGATATTTGTTTCCTACAAGTATTTTAATTAATTTATGTTTTCAAAATGTATATAAAACAAATATCCATTTTGAAAAGTGTAATAAAGCACACTTTAGTAAAATGGGCATAACTTTTGTGTTACTTATCGGAACTTTGATTTTTTGTAGGCATTGGAAAGGTGATTCAAAGATCTACACAATGTTCATAAGATAATTTTGATATATTGTACACAAAAAAATAATTATAATTTTATTTTAAGTTCCTCCAGGTTAATATTTAAAATTTAAATGCTCATAGTTCTTGCATACAACATCTTTTTTTCATGCTTTTTTTGCAATAATCATCCCAAAAGACTTGAAACATTAAAGAAGTAAAAAATAATGAAAAATTTAGATTTTTGTACTAAGGAGAGTAAAAAATTTGTATAAATCATCAAATAAGGCCTCCTTGTTGTCTTTGATCATATGCACACCTTTTCCCAAGTTGAACTAGGAGAACATGTATCTCTCTCTCTCTCTCCCTCTCTCCCTCTATCTATTTAGTTATCTCTCACTCTCTCACACTCTTCTTCATTCTCCCTCTCTACCTATCTCTCCCCTTTTCCCTTACTCTACCTTTATCCATATCTCTCCTCTCTCTCTCCCTCTCTACCTAGCTCTATCCCTTTCTCTTACCCTCTATATTTCCCAAGTTATATATCTCTACATATCTCTCCCTCTTTCTATATCTATCTCTCTAGGTTGTCTCCCTCTATCTGTATCACTCCCTCTTTCTATATATCTCTACTTCTCTCTCTCTCTCTCTCTCTCTCTCTCTCTCTCTCTCTATTTCTCTCCCTCCCTCTCCCTCCCTTTATATATTTATATAATTTCCCTCTCCATATCTCTCTCTTACTCATACACACACACACCATATTTATCCCTCCCTATCTCTATCTCTTTATATATCCCCCTCTCTCCATTTCTCTCTCCTTATCTCTCTATGCCTCTCTCTATTAATTGTCTCTATGACCTCCTTTCTCTCTCAATATTTTCCCTATCTCTCTCTTTATCTCTATCTATATCTCATTATCTCTACCTCTCTCTTATTATTTATCTCTCTCTCTATCCATTTCTATCCATATCTTTCTCTACCTCTATCTCCCTATCTCTCCATCTCTCTCCCTATCCCTCTCTATCTCTTTATGTCTCCCTTTATCATTATATTTCCCCTCTCTCTCCCCCTCTTCTTCTATCTCTACCTCTCTACCCATTTCTCTCATTTTCTCTACCTCTATCTCTCTATCTACCCCTCTATCTATCCCCCACTCTCCCTCCCTCCTCTATCTCCTCTTTCCACTCTCCTCTCTATTTTCTCTCTCTATCACTTCATCTCACCATCCTGTCTCTCTATCATCTCTCCATATTTCCTCTATATATCCTCTATCTCCTTATCTCTCTCCTCTCTATTCCTAACTCCCACTCTCTCTCTCTCTCTCTCTCTCTCTATATATATATATATATATATATATATATATATATATATATATATATATATATATCTCCCTTTACCTCTCTTTATATATATATTATCTCCCCATCTATCTTCCTCGCTACCTTTCTATAGAGAGGGTGGTTGGAGATAGAGATAAGTAGAGAGGGAAGGTTAGAGAGGTAGATAAGAGAGAGAGAGAAGAGAGAAATAGAGAAATATCTAAAGGAAGAGAGATGGGGAAAGAAGGATGGATGGAGTGAGAGGTAGGTAGAGAGAGAGAGAGGAGATAGAGAGAATTAGAGAGGGAGGGAGGAAGGGAGAGGTCTAGAGATAGTGGTGCAGGGGCACCCTTGGTTCAGGTGCACCCTTAGTGTCATGTAGTAGATTTTATATTTTTGTCATGTGAGCATTAATTTCATGTAATAAGGTCTTATTAGAACATTTTTATTTTGTTGGAGTCCTTATTGAGTCTCTAGGTGCAAGGTTATGCAAATATGCAAATGTTGTCAAAGTTGCACAAAAGCTGTCAAGCAACTTTTGCAACTTTTTGCAAAAAACATGTAAAAAGGTGGTTTTTTAAGCTACTAACCAAAATATGTTAGATACAATTAGAAATTGTTGGAAAACCTTAAATAAGCTTTGTATCCTCAATTCAAGAGGTTGGAATGAAAATTGGTGAATGAGAAGCTCTCTTTGCATGTAGAAAACTATATTTTCTTACATTCTACAAATTTTTGTCATGTTGTACAAATTTTTGATGCATTATATAGATGGAAAGTTGATTGTATGTTGTAGAGGGAATTCTTAAATTTATCATGGTTTTTGTGTGATCAAATTTCATTGAGTTTATAAAAATATATCATCATTTTAGTGAAACCGGTCTAAAACCCTACCTAGGGTTCTAGTGAACAAATAAAATGCATTTTCTTGAGTTCACTCCATTATAAGACCCTAAAATTTTGTAAATAATTGTGTTAAGATTTTTTAATGTTCTACAAGATCTAGAGGTTGGAATCATACATGAGGAGGATAAATAAGGAACAAAGTGTTGGGTTTGGTCATGTTTTGTAGTCAAAACCCGAGTGACTTAGAGGGTTTTGTTGAAGATGACATTGTAGGGCTGTTTATAAGAAAGGAATAGTCTGTTGGGATCATGTGAAGTGTGTGGAAGGTGTGTGAACAATATAGAAACCTTTTGAAGCCCAAAACCTAGTTGTTGCCAAGCCCAAGTGCTCTATTAGGCCTAATTGAAAGTAGGACAGTCAAATTTTGCCCCAATCCATACAAAACAACCACACCCCATTCTGAGATATGTGTAATTAAGGCCAAAAGGGTACTAAAAACTATTTTTCACTTTGATTATCAGGTCTTCACAAAGACGTATGGTCAAAAAGGCTGTTTTGAAGGGCTATAAGGCTTAAGGGCAGTTTGTGAAGGAAGACCTAATAGATTGAATGAAAATGGTTCTTGTGAGTGATTAGTGATAATGTTTGATTGTTTATACCCCTTCTCTGTATCATTTTGGTATCAGAGCATAGGTTGGTCAAAAGAGGGAAAAGTTGAAGTGAAGAGAAATAAGGATGCCTCCAAAAGGGAATCCAATTGCTAAAGAGGTGAATGAATTGAAGTAGAAACATGCAAAAGAGATGAGACAAATGAGGGAGTTGACAGAAACCCTTGAAGCCAGGCTTACCACAGTCAAAAAAAGTTAGAGAAGAGGAGTGGTCACAGGAGACTTGAGTGACCGAGAAGAAGAAAGGGAGGAGGAAAACTCCCAAAAAGAGTTGGATCTTGATTTTTTGAAACTGAAAAGGCTATTGAAGGCAATCAAAGGAGAAGGTCCCAAAATAAAGATGGATCTACTAGTGTATGGAGGAAAATTGGATAGTGAGGAAATCCTAGATTGGATAGGAGCACTAGAGAACTATTTTGAATATGAAAATGTACCAGAAGAACAAAGAGTGAAGTTGGCCAAGACAAAATTGAAGGGCCATGCCTTACTTTGGTGGGACTATGTGCAAGATCAGAGGAGGAAGAAGGGAAAATCCAAAATCACTTCTTGGGATAGGATGGTTTCCAAACTAAAAGGAAAATTCCTACCCAGTGACTATGCCATTCAATTATACAAAAGACTTCAAAACCTTAAGCAAAAAGATCTGGATATGAAGGACTATATAGAGGATTTCTATAAATTGAGTATAAGGGCAGGCCATGTAGAAGATGATGTGGAAAAAGTGGCAAGATACATCAGTGGGTTGAGATACAACCTACAAAATGAACTAAGTCTCACAAACCCAAGAACAATGGAAGAGTGATATCAATTGGCCATAAGGGCTGAAGATAAATTAAGGAGAAGACAAGAAAAAAAAGCAGGGGTAGAGGAAGGAGTTTTAGAGGAAGATGTAGTTTTCTGATTCAGGACAACCATATGAGAGTCAAGGAGAGACAAGTAGAGTTCAAGAACAAACTTCTGATTCAAGGGGAAGTTTTAGAGGAGGTCGATCAAATTTTAGGGGAAAATTTAGTGCTAGAGGAGGTTCAGGTGGCTTTACTGGGAAGTGCTATAAGTGCAACAAATTTGCAGGCCACCAAGCATGACAATGTACTGAGGAGCAACCACCTACTTCTTTTGGAAGTAAAATAAGAAATCAGATTGCATAAGGTGGAGATGATGTTGAGAGTGTACATTCTTCACCACACGTTGAAGAACCAAAGATTGGAGAGTTTTTGCTGATGAGAAGAACTCTAATTAAAGGGAGAAGGAACCACCATAGAGAAATTCACTCTTTAGGACTACATGTAAAAGCCAAGGTAAGTGTTACAAGGTTGTTATTGATTCTCGTAGTACTAACAATTTGGTTTCTCTTGAAATGATAGATAAGTTGAAATTACAAAGGTTACCTCATGCCACTCCCTACAAGGTGTCTTGGTTAAACAAAGGGAAACAAGTACTAGTGAATGAACAAAGTTGGGTAGATTTTCACATAGGGGGATATAAGGATAAGGTCTTGTGTGACATAATTCCAATGGATGTTTGTCATTTTCTTTTGAGTAGACCTTGGAAATATGATAGGAATGATAAGCATGATGGTAGGAAAAACACATATGTCATAGAGAAAGATGCAATTTCATACACCCTTACACCATTAAAAGAGGAAAGTCAAGAATCACAAATGGGTTTAGTGTTATGTTGGTGAGTGAAAAGGAGTTTGTACAAATCATAGAAAAGGAAGACAAGGGCTTTGCAAGCATGAATAGACCTCAGACTATTATGATAACAACTAGGGTTGATCAGTTACCAGGTTCAAAATTTGTTGAAGGAGCATGCTAATCTGATAATAGATGACATTCCAAGGAGAGATTTAAATTCACCTAATATTTAATTTAGATAGAATCAATTCAACTAGACCATATGTTAATAAAAAATAACTTTTAGATAGAAATATTTAAATTCACTTGTGTTGATAAGTTGGTTTAAAGTGTAACATAAATCTGAATTTTCATCCATTGAGAAATATAGAATCTTGTTATTATGGATGGGACCCACATAAGTTGGCTTCTCCATAATATAGTGCTACACATCTAGGGATGTGAATTGTTGAGGAGTTATGGATCACACATGTCTTTCTAATTATGTTTTCTATTTGAGGACCCATTGATTGAGCCCATGTGATATCCATGTGAATTCATTGATTGAATTTATTATAATATTATCTCCAAGGTGAGTGTGTTGCATAATATCATGGTTTTAGTATCCATTGTTCGTTAAAACCATTTATTGTTTTTACTCTCTTTGCCTATATATTGGAGGTATGAGATAGTAGTTTGATATCATTATATATAGATACACAGATGATGTTGAAATACTGTCATAGTGCAAAGTGTAGAGTCTTGATATTGTATCATGTACATTGATAATTAATATGTACAGGTCCTTTTTCTCTAATAGATTTTTTCTTAAAGAGATTCTCTATATAAATCTTGTGTTACTATGATTTGTTGATTGTATTCTAACTAGTACATCTTTAGGTAATTTTTTATGTCACTCTAATATTAAGAAATTAATTTGAGACTTGCATATACTTTCAAGAATATTTTATTGTAGTAGTTTCACTTTGTTTCTCAATAGGGCTCGCCTTCAACTTTAAAGCAATGTTATGAATGCTATCACTAACATAACAACATAGTCGACCCAAAAATTACAACTAAATATGAAAAATATGATTGTTTTATATAGTACATTAGGCCATTGCAAGTAAAACAAAAAAACATCGCTACAAAAAAAACTCCTTCAAATAAGGTAAGGTGGGATTAAATGTTCATAAGCATTGTAATCTTGGACCTAACAAGTTGAATTGAAATAAAATACATCCTTCATTGCTTCCCAAAATCCAAATAAATATTCCTCCCCTAAATCCTAATCATTAGAGCTAAAAAAAAAGCAAAAAGTGGTCTTGGTTGAACATGAAATGCAATACATCCTTCATTGTTTTCCAAAATCCAAAAGAAAACTCCTCCAAATGTTATTTCTAGAGCTAATGAAAATGAAAAAAGTAAATATCCAAAGCAATTAAAATCTATAAATGATATTACATTCCATATAAGAGCCGCCATACAATTGGGTGATCCCACAATACTGGTTTACAATTTTTGGCCAAACTGGACACTGAATTGATTTTTTCTAACTAAATCTTCACTTTTGGGCACCTATAGCGGCTAAACCATGAGGAATTTGAAGATGATGCAAACTAGTGATTTGTGACATTTTGTCTGTAGATTCTAAATATATTTTTTTCAAAAATTTTGGAATCACATTGCGCTTCTTTTTCCATCTCCTTCGAAAACTATTTTTTTCAGTAAACATCATTTTTAAGGAGTGATGCTCACCGTATAGAACACTACTTTTTTTCCATGAAGGATAAAATTATAATTTTTTCAAATTTAGATTTGTAAGTACGATATCTAGTGCTTTCATTTGGCTTCATAGTGTTTTATAGAATATTTTTTCCTTAATCAAGTTTCAAAGTCAAACCAATTATAATTCAGACATAGGCGGACCGTATACAACATAACTTTTTTTGTATGTATCGAAATTCAATTTTTTTTGTTGGATCAAGGACTTCAATATCTAGTGCACTGATATTTTTCAAATTTTGTTTTTGATAATCTGTTATTTTTCTACATGTGCAGAACAAAGAGTTTAATTTTTGGTGAAAAACCTATGTTTAATCAAACTAAAAAAAAAAATACATAATAAAACCAAAATGTATTAAAATTATATTTGTTGGATAGCTCGTTCTGAGGACTACCATCATCCAGTTGGGTCTATGAAGTCTCCTCCATTTTCATCCTCAACTTGAGCTTCAAAAGGAAAAATTCTAGAGATTTTTGGTGCCAGAGGGGGAGAAGGGGGGAAAAGGGGGGTTCTAGTGAACCAAGGGGTTTGTTCGAACCCCTTGGTTCTAGCGAACCCCCCTTTAATACAATTAAAAAATAAACCCATTAAAGGGGGGGTTCACTTGAACCCTTTAGGGGGTTCTAACGAACCCTCCTAGTTCTAGTGAACCCCTTAAAGTGTTTTCCATCTGAAAATGCATTTTTCCTTCCTCAATGGAATTGTAAACCAGTTTTGTGGGTTTACCCAATTATATCATTGTTTTTTTTGTCTTATCTATTAACAAAATATCTTTGGAATTGTTAATATATACTTTAATTCAATTTAAATGAAAACTATGATAATATTTAGATGTTTTACATTAGGAAATTGCAAAGAAAACAATAGCACTATAACAAAACCCCACAAAAACACATATAAGCTCCTTCAATTTAAGTAGGGTTGGATTGCACATCAACAAGCATTGCAATGTTGACACTATGGTCTACTTCCCCTACCTACATAGTTACATAGTCACTTTAAGCTTCAGTATAGTTAATCAATCATAGTGTTTGAAACGTAAAAGGCTTTTCATAAGCATGAAGAACCTAAATTGCCATAAATAGGTTCACCTCCATGACACAATTTCCTTTTAGATAGGGAGAGCTCTTTTGCATTGGCGATAAAAGAAATTTTTAATAGGCATCAAGAGCCTAGACTGCCATAAATGTGTTCATTAGATAGGGAGAGCTCTTCTTTATTAGTGAAAAAAAAATGAAACTTGGCGACTAACAACAATTTAAACTTTTATTGCACTTGTGTCTAGGTTAATAGAGATGGGCGGGATTAAAATGTAACAATTAAAATATTTAACATTCTATTAATAATATTAACTCAATCAAAGTCAAGACGTGGAATGCAAAGAATAACTAATAGACAATGAAAATAATAACAATGTTTAGAAGACCCACCTAACATATTATATATCCAATCGGTCAAAAGCTTTGGTTGTTAATGGTCTTGTCCTGCCTCACTCCTCATGAGTCTTGCTTGTAGAGGTCTTTCTTTTCGGGAGCCTCCTCTTTTCTGCGTCGATGATTGCTTTGTAATGGGTACTGACCCTTCCAATTTTAATATAATAAAAACATATTATATATCCAACACTATATCTATTAATTAATTAAAATTTAAAATATAATATAAAACTGTATTTATTTATCATTAAAATTCTAAATATAATATCATTTTAAATTTCAATTACTTAATAAATATGGTCAAATGTGCATATAAAGTTCTGGATAGACGTTGCCGCCACCAGTCAAAGCTTAGCGTGTAGAATAAGGAGAGCCTGTCACTACATTCCACAGGCGGCTACTCTGGATTGACAGTAACGAGGATTGAACCGGGGACCTCCCGATCCCGCAACTCCTTAACTTACGCAAACTTTGACTAAATTAACAGTAATTTCCCCAAGAGTCTTAAATGCTCGCACATAAGAACGTTTTAATTTTTAGCCGATGTTACTATACATGATTTCCTTAATCCTATATTAACAAGGAATTCGCATAGTTCTACTATATATACAGCCCGTAGACGACAGATAGAATCCAATTACTTTGAGATCTCGATTAAAGCTGGAATCATGGCAATCTAGAATGGGTTCAGTATAAGCACTAATATTTATACCAGGCTTCCAAATGCTTGTTATCACGACTTGGGTCATCAAGCGACTGTGATGGGCGATGAGATTTTTGATGAGATTTTTGAGCTTCCTTCCTTTTCTCCTTACACAAGTACCGAAACCCATTGCTACTCCACTTCCTCTGAAGAATACAGTATGCAGTATTTTTGTCAATTAGATAACCAGCTATCTCGTAATTCCTCCTCACTAATTATCTCCCCACCTCCTCCCCGTACTTCGTCCACACACAGTGCCTTCAAAGGATATATAAAAGCTGATCCAAAGGCTGCCCTTAAAATTTTCACTCCCGGTCATAGCTTGCATAAGAGATGCTTTAGGTATTTGAGCCAAATCGAGGAGAACAAAACAAATTATTTTCTAATGTCAAGTTTAAGGGCTGCTCGTGCCCATGCTGTCAATGATAATCAACATGAGAAATCAAAGATTGATTGTCACGGTAGGTCACGCTTTCAGCATATGATAGCAGCGCGGAACAGAAGAGGGAAACTGAAACAACTTTTCTTAAATCTTTACTCTCTTGTACCAGCTGGAAATTCTAAGGTAATGCCAAAATTTCATTTTCTTCTCTATAACTGAGAATATCTTTTTTTTTATCTTCTTTAATCTCTTTTTTTTTCTCTTCTTTAATCTCTTGGTTTTTCACATCTAGAAATCCTGCAGAGAAATAAACTCTTTATTTCTTTGGATTTAACTAACTTGGCTTTCATGTCAACCTCTAACATGATTTCAATCAGTAGCCATTGCATTATTTATCATTTTTCTTCAGAAGAGTTTAAGTTGAAGGCATGTGGTAGTCAATAAGGAACCCATAAACAAACATCCATAACTAAAGTGCAAGCTTTTGGAACCCATATTTCATGAGTAGAAGTTCATATAAATTATTTCTCATGAGAATGAATGGTCACGTAGCAATCATTACATTTAGGAGATGCTCACAAGGATGAAACATCAGGATTTCAAAAAGATCACCTATCTCAATACTATTTCAATTCAAATACACTTAACCATGGAATTTCCTACATGTTCAAGTCCACTTAACTCGCCACCATTTGCCAACAGTTTATTTTTTAATTAGAAATATACCATTGCTTTATGACTTGTACTCTTGTAATATACTGGATTATGCCTTCTTATTGAAAATTGGACTCTCTAATCTTGTCTGTACAGACAGACAAGTATTCAATACTGGCAAATACTGCAAGCTATTTGAGGGACCTAAAGCTCCGTGTTACTCAGCTAGAACAACAGACAAAGACTTTGGAAGGAAGTAGTGGGTTCGATGCCCATCAGCAGCCATTTAATTCAAAGAACATAGTCCTTTACAACGGCGATGGAGTTGTTTTGGAGGAATGTAAGGATATCCTCTGCCAAGTGAACTTGAGAATAAGTGTAGAGAGAGATGTGCTTCCATGCCCAGCAGCTCTGTTAACGAGGATACTCGAGCAGTTGAGAGCAGCACAATTACATCTCGTTTCAATTCACTCACATACAGAGGCATCTCCATTTCTTACTAATATTGTCGTCCAACCAAAGGTGTATGTTTTAATCCATCTCGTCAGTTTTGTCTTTTAGTTATTCAATTACACTTGTTTCAGTAATCTGATGAAATGCTAATTTAAATTGTTTGTTGGTAATTATGAGAAGGAAGAGCAATGGGATACCCGCAAGTGGCAATATTTCGGTGAGGTGATGAGACGTGTTATCCACAGTTGTGATGGAGAGGTGTAATGGCAAGTCCAAATCCTGCAGGTAGAGCAACTGGTTTATACTGAGTTATTTAGTATAGTTATAGTTATAGTTATTTGAGATGTTCCTCGCGTCCGATTTCTATCACATTGACGTTCATTTGTACAGTGAATGATACCACACTGAAGTAAGTTGTAATTTTACTTCCTATCATGGAAGTATAGCGGCCAAGCTATCCTTAACTGGAGATTAAACCTAGCATTTTCAAGGAATCGGAATTGGCTGTTTTCGAATTTCGTTGCAATGTTTAAAATATGAACAAGTTTAAGTTACGTATATCTTAAGATATGAATCTTTTCATTAAATTTAGTGATGGTTCTACATAAATATATAATTCTCTTTGAGCAACAAGTTTTTAAAAACTTTTTTATGATGTAAGGGGTCCAGTTGGTTGGAAGGTCCGCCGGGTCTAGGACCCCGAGACCAGGACAGCTTGTCCCAGTATTGGGGCGAGTTGCTCTTTTAGGGCTGGGTAGTCCCAAAAAGTGGGGCTTACCTTGGGGCTTGGATCAGCATGGAACAGGGTTCCCAAGGAGCCAAGAAATGGGCAAGATTGGTTGCAGGTTTCAAAAGAGGTATTGGGCGTTGGGTCTTGTAAGGAAAGACTTGGGCGTCAAAATGGGCCCCAAAAGGAGTGTCAATTCTAGGTGTAATATCGGGTGTCA
>VDFB02079148.1:66434-92085 GCA_007258455.2 Sequoia sempervirens | reverse complement strand
TTCCTCTTACCAGAAGCCTTGTCTTCAATTTGCACAGGAATTGACTTGGTTGCAGGAGTGGATGGGGATGGAGAACTCCTTGTTGATCTAGTGCAGGCAGAGGATGCTCCCAGAGTAGCAAATTTGGTTTTTGTTGGTTTTTCTCTTGCTTCAGCTTCATCTCTCTTCCTTCTAGCTTCTTTCAATGCTTTTGCAGGTATACCCAAACTTTTTGCAATGACTTCCACTTCTTTTATTACTCTTCTGATAAGCTTAGGCTTCTTCAGCTCCTCATACCCCTGCATATTCTTTTCAGCATAGGTTCCAAACCTCTCTTCTTCTGGATCCTAAGGTTTTCTCAACAAATGTTTTGCATACATCTCCAAGATGTTCTCCTCGACTTCATATCCCATATGCATAATCCATACCATTCTGGGATCAACAACTTCCATTAGGCATTGGTCAATATCCACCATGAAATAGATTGTATCTTTGTATTTCTCTACAATTGAAGTAGGAATTCTTTCTCTAGCATGCATCATACTCTGAATTTTTTTGAAGTACCTCTAGAGGGCAGTTGTTCTAGTCTGTCTGTCACCATTTCCATACAATATATCTCTTATTTGAATAGCTACAGGTCAATTACTTTTCCAATGAACTTTCCCAACACCCAGAACCTCACTCGTGAAATAAAAGAACAGACACAACAACAAATTACCATATTTAAAATTATTCTTTTTGTCTTTCTTAATCTTACCCAGATTCTCCATTAGCTGACTTCGTAGTAGCTCACATAGGTCATAATCTGCATTTTCTTTTGCCATCTGATAGGCTGCATAAATGGCAGTACTAGATACTAAATTATCCTAGTTGGAGTGGTAAACCTTGTAGCCAATGACCATTAATGCAAATTTTGCATCCACTTCAACAATGTCTTTGATTGTCATTGCCCTCCTATCAAATTGTGCACCTGTTGCATCAGTAACCATCTAATTCTTTACAAATTTCAAGATTGGCAGTCCATCGAAGGAATTTAGACCTGTGACTACACTTATAGCGTCTTTCGTAATCTTGAAAGGTATATTCAACCACATGAACTTGGAATGAACTCAACTCAAAATATATCTTACACATTCAGTTTCCTCAAATATGGGGAATTTCACCATCTGTGTGAACTTCTTCTCTTCTAGGGTTTTGTATTCTAGCTTAATAGTGAAGTCCTCTCCAATTATATGGTTGGAATACAAATTCAGCAATTGTGAGCTTCCTAACTCTTCAATGTTAGCATGAATGTAAGCCCTAATGTCTTCAGTATGCAAGACACCATACGGTACAGACGAAAATGCATCGAGGGGCTCAATCTCAACAGACTTAAGAGGATGCCACTTGAACTTCGGATGGGGCCTGTCCTTGACTTCTACTACTAATGGAGTGGCCATTTTTTCAAATTCACAAATTCATAGGTTTTTCTGATAAATACCTTTTCATCGGATCGAAGTTTGATCATTGAATCTTCTTCACACTTGAATCTCGCTGCAACTCAGCAAAGTTCACTCCAGGGCTCTCCAAAAAATGCAAAGTGACAAATGAAGGATAAAAGTGACCTTTTATCGTTTGCACACCTAACCCTTTTTGTCGCAATAAATGCATTTACCCTAACTCATCTGGTTACCCTATTTCCATGCATAGTGATAGATAATTCTTCTACGGATCTCCAACACTATGAAACACTTTCTCCAATTGATTGAACAACATCTTAAAAGAATTTGAGCTCTTACTAAACTTATCCACATTTTAATGTCAGTTACCGATAGGAGGTTAAGAGATTTTCTTAACAGCCCCCCTAGCCCAAAGGCCTAAGACTAATTCCCAGAGGAATTACCAGAAGCATATTTTGGTGCTGTCACATTTTCTTCAACAGAGGGATTCTTCTTCACCCATTTCTTTTGCATTTTCCTCCTGATCACATCAGTAGTGACCTTACCTTTTCCCTTAACATCCTGTTGTATGTTTTGATTTACCGGATCTCTTATGCTCCAACAGAATCTAGTTGTGTGGCCAAATTCGTTGCAGTTGTAACACACAACATTTCTCTGTCCGGACCTACTATTCCACTAATTTTTCCTTGATTTGCATTGATTATCAATATGCCCAAGTCTATTGCTTGCATAGCATCTAACATCTCTATGAAGGTTCATCACATTTCTGCATTTATTTGACTTATGACCAAACTTATTACAATTGAAGCACTGACCTGAGAGTGATGGTCTACTTGGATTCATCATGCTTCTACACTAAGAATTCATATGACCAAACTTATTGAAAATAAAAGAATAACCACTAAATCTCTGAGCATTTGGTTGTCTTATCAGATCTCTTCTAGCTCCATTCATCTGATTTCCTTGCCTGGATCTCCTCTGTCCTGATTTGGAACTTTCTCCTTCTTCATAACCAAGTCCTCACTTGTCAACATCAGTCCTCTGACCTTTAATCAATTCATCAAGCTTGGTTGAGCTAGCTTTGAATTTCTCCTTGTACTCATTTGCAGCAGTAAGTTCATTTATGAGATCATCAAGCTAATTTTCAAGCACTTCCTCATTGTTTTTAGATTATTCTAATTCATTGTCCAACCGGCTACATACATCAGATTTGTCTTTCAAGGATTGAGCAAGCTTTTCTTCATTCTTCTTTCTACCTTCAATCTCCTTGGTCATTCTTATCATGATAGATTCCATCTCACACTTCAGGGCAGCATTTTCTCTGGAGAACTTTTCACATTCTTCTATTTTCTCTTTCAAGGCATGACTTAGTTGTTCATCTTCCATGCTTCTACTCTTCTGCTTAAGCTGATCACATAATTCCTTTCTTTTCTCCCTTGATTCATTAATTTTTTCTTTGAATGACTGAATGAATTTGTCTGCATTCTCAAGATTTTCCTATAGTTCCTTGTTCTCAAATTTTGACTGGTCAAGATCATCTAGGGCCACCAAAAGTTGTTGTCGAAGACTGCTTGTATCCATTGAAAACATTTTCCAATATCTCCCCAAGCTGTTAGACTTCTTTCGAGGAACTGGCTCTGATACCAATTGTTGGAAACAAGCAACACTGAGAGGGGGGGTGAATCAGTGTTCTACAAAAATTAACTTTATTATTTTGATCTTTAATCCACTTAGAACATTCAACCAAAATAAATATGCAAAAATAGAAAGCAAACAACCACAACACCATAACACAAAGACTTTTACGTGGAAACCCTGTTAGGGGAAAAACCATGGTGGATGGCCAATTCACAATATGATTTGAGTATACCCAAAATAAAGATTACAATATGGGAATGCACTTGCATTCAGGCACACTGCCTAGATCTCACTGCTCAAAATAGAAAGGTACACTACCTTACAAAGTTTTGGATTAGATCCAAGAGAATTAACTGAGAGAATAACATCTATAAATGCTTGATTACAGTTTTAGTTAGGCTCAGTAGTTGATCTTCTGTCTTTTAGACCGATTCTACACTTCTGCTTTGCTCTACTCTGACTCGCACCACAAAATATTTAATGCACACATGAAACTGTACATAATCACTCAATCACCCTTCTGATGTTCACAACACACATCACCACATCTTACATACATACCAAAATTACATAATCGATCACATATATATCCATGACTAAAGATTTAATCGCTACAAGTCGGCTCTAACAAAATAGAAAAGCATTTGCAACTGTCGGCTCAAATCATGAATAATATTCAATGCACATCCACAATGGTCAGCC
Organism: Sequoia sempervirens; assembly: GCA_007258455.2. Classification (NCBI taxonomy): domain Eukaryota; kingdom Viridiplantae; phylum Streptophyta; class Pinopsida; order Cupressales; family Cupressaceae; genus Sequoia; species Sequoia sempervirens. The sequence continues at coordinate 88,327 of VDFB02079148.1, read as the reverse complement.
ACAACTTAGCTCATACCAAAATCAAAATGCACAAACACAAAAACATTTGAGTAAACACTCCTTGAATATTTGTGACACGTTATATCAACCGGGTCGACCTCCAAACACAGATGAACAAAAATATGTCCAACCGGATCTCCATACTTGCACACAACTTGATACGAGGCACTGAGATTTTTGGATAACACAAGACATGCATTGATCAACCTCCCATGAGATCCACAACTCAAAATAACAACAAAAAATCTACATGTGAGTTGATAAACACAAAACTGTTGGATGCATTATTCTTCCTTGATTGTCTTCAATTTGTCTGTCGGTATGAGAAAATTATGACGTGCAGATCCAATCACCGACTAGGGTTGCCATCAATGACAACACCAAAAATCATTTGCAGTGTCTCTTTCCAACAAGAGTGTTATTGGCGACAGAAGTCAAGGGAAACATGGTTAAAAGAGGGTGACAAGAACACCAAGTTCTTCCACAAATCAACAATCTCCAATAGAAATAGGAACAAGATTGCAGAGATCAAGAAGGAAAATGGAGAAATAGTACAATCTATTGAGGAGGTTAACAAGGAGGTGGTCAAATTCTTTGAAGAAATTATAAACAAGGAAATCCAAGAAAATAGGGCATCATAATCTGCTGAGTGCAATTCCCTCAATCATAAAAGAGGAACAAAATATGCACCTGTATCAAAAGATCTCCTTGGAAGAGGTCGGGAAAGTAGTGTTCCAGATGAACCCTGACAAGGCCCTAGGCTCTGATGGATTCCCAGCTGGCTTCTTCCAAAGATTTTGGGACACAGTTGGGAAAGATCTAGGGGCGACAATGGAGGAATCAAGAAGAAGAATGACAATGATGGGGGCAGTGAATCACACTTTTTTGGCTTTAATTCCCAAGAAAAATGATCCATAAACAATGAGTGATTTCAGTCCAATCGCACTATGTAACACAGTGTACAAGGTGGTCACCAAAATAATAACAAACAGGCTCAAGGAAGTATTGAACAAGGTGATATCAGAAGAACAAAGTGGCTTTGCTCCAGGGCAGTCAATAGTGGAAGGAATAATCACTGCTCATGAAACTATACATTCAGTCAAAAAATAAAAAGGCCTGCATGATTCTAAAACTAGATATCCTCAAAGTATACAACATGGTAGACAGACAATTTCTCTTGGAGGTGTTGAGGAAATTTGGATTTGGAGAGAACTGGATCAAGTGGGTTAAAAGTTGCATCTCCACAACTAAATTATCAGTACTAGTGAATGGTTCTACTCATGGCTTCTTCCCCTCCACAAGGGGGTTAAGGCAAGGTGATCCCCTATCCCCATTCTTGTTCATAATCATGGCAGAGGTGCTTGGTAGAGGGATTCAAAGATTGAGAAGGGAAGGAAAGTGGAAAGGTGTTCATGTGGCAAATGGATTGGAATCCTCAACACATCTCCAATTTGCAAATGACATAGTTCTGATTGTAGAGGCCAGTAGGAGGGAAGCAAGAGTGATCAAAAGCTTTCTAGATGGCTACTGCAGGGCTTCAGGGCATAGCATCAATTGGGGAAAATTAGAGGTATTTTTTTTGAACATTCAACAAAGCCTGTAGAAAAAATTAGCCAAGATCCTGAATTTGAGAGTAGCAACACTGCCAAGTCGCTTCTTGGGGATGCCCCTATTTGCAGGTATCGACAAAAAGTGCTATTAGGAGAATCTAGTTAATAGCTACAAGAATAGGCTGGGAACTTGGAAAGGCAAGTGGTTGTCCTCAGCAGGAAGATTACTAATGGTTAAATCAGTTTTGTCAGCCATTTCGGTGTACTCAATGTCATGTTTAAAATTACCCAAAGCAGTGGAAGAGGCCCTCACCCAAATTTTCAGGAAATCCTTTTGGAGTGGAATAGGGGATTAGAATAAATTTTCTTTATTGGCCTAGGATAAGGTGTGCAAACCCAAGGACACTAGTGGAGCAGTGATCAAACAACTGTCCATAATGAATTAGGCCATAGGGGCCAAATTGGTATGGGACATTCACACAAAAGGTGAGAAAAAGTGGGTAAGAATCATAATGAGAAAGTAAGAATCATAATGAGAAAGTATCTAGACTCAGATGATCCAGCTAGAATTCTCACTACAATTAACCCCCTGAGAGGATCAACAATCTGGAATTTTATACTAGACTGTAGGGATATAATAGCAAAACATGTAACTTGGGAAGTTAGAAATGGGAATAGTGCATCCTTCTGGAATGATTCTTGGTGTGGAAAACCAACCATCAACAATACTCTGGGCTTGGATGAAATCAAAGAGGAAACAACAAGGCTCTGGGGGGATAAGGTGGCCAACTATGGTAGGAGGAATGACAACCAAGGAACCTACAGCTAGAGTTGGAATGATCTCCAAACTCTCAATGCTCCTCAAGCTCAAAAAGATGCATTGGAAAAGATCCTCAAAGACAGGTATTTTGTCCCATCCAATGACCAGGACATGATCCGATGGTGTGGGTCTGCAATAGGCACATACAAGGTGAAGCTTGGATACAAGATTAAGGAGATGGTGATGGCTCAACAAGACTAGCCATGCAAATTGTTTTGGGGTAGGAAATGCCTGCCCAAGGCTAGAGTTTTTGCTTGGATGGCAATTTAGAGAAGAATCCTCACAGAGGATAGGTTAGCCACCTTTGGAGTACAAGGCCCAGGAAGATGTTCTCTATGAAAAGAGAATGAGGAATCAACAAACCATCTTCTGCTGACATGTCCCTATGCAAATGATTGCTGGAACATAGTGAGAAACAAGCTAAACTTGCTATGCCCCATGCCAACAAATCTTGCATCCTGGTTCAAAATGTAGTTCCAAAAGGGTAATAAATCTATTTTTGGGGGCATATGGCAGATAACCCCATCCATTGTGATATGGGAGCTATGGAAGGAGCAAAACAGGAGAATTTTTCAAGGGAAAGAGATGAATAAAGATAGAATCTGGGACAAAATTGAAAGAGCCATAGTAGAGTTGGTAAACAAGGATGCTCGGAGTAGAGTAGGCAAACATGAAACTTTCACAAATTGGGATAATTTCCCAACCAAAAAAATTATTGGCCTCAAACCTCCACTGCTGAGTGGGAATGGATCAACCCAGTCAACTAAGGAAAAGAGAGTGGAAGTAGCATGGAAGGCACCAAAACCAGGATGGACTAAGATGAATTTTGATGGGGTAGCTCGTGACAACCTAGGCCTAGGTGGTGTTGGTTGCATTGTAAGGGATGCACAGGGAAAGATCATAGCAAAAAATTCCACACCTCTAAGGCATTTGCTCGAACAATGAAGCTGAGTTAAGTAGCAGCCATAGGTCTATAGTTGGGGCTCGATTTGGGAGTGAAACAAATTCATTTGGAAGGAGACTCGATGATCACAATCAATGTCATTAGGAGAGGCACCACTCCAAACTGGAAACTCAATCATCTGTTGCAGAGTGTCAAGCAATTGGCGGACAAGTTTGAGGCCTTCAAAATTAGCCATATTTATCGAGAAGGAAATGACAAGGCAGATGAGTTGGCAAAAAAGGCATCAGAGAATTCCATGTAGGAAAAACTGAGAGCCAACACCGAAGGAAATTTTAGTCATCAACACTTCAATTGGCGGCGAAAGAATAACACATGGTATCAAGGACAAAATCCAGAGATTTATTTGACAAGATAGGGGTCATCAATAGAAGGTAACTCAAGCAAGCAAATCAAACAAGTTCTAAGGAAAAGGAAAGGATGGGAAAATCTCATATTACCATGCATTAATTTCACTAAGTACCACCAGCAAGGTGGTGGCAAGCAAACACACTCCAAAGGGCATGAACATAGAAAAGCTAATTATGAGGAAGTAAGGCCTTCATTCTTAAAAGACCTTGGCTGGTGTAAATTTGTTCAATCACATCAATGGTTTTTCGGAATTAGAGAGCATTAGTAATTTTTAGAGAAGCGGTGTAGCTGGGTTATGGTAGCACAATGGAGACTTCGCTAGCCCTGGATATGTCAAAATAACAACAATCCTTTTGAGGCAAAGTGACGAATAAGAGGCTGCAGGGATTGTTGGCCTCCTCTCATCCATTGGTTCTCTCGGCAACCAAAAAGGTTGTAGGACCAAAATTCCTGAGAGCATAACACAGGTTCAGGTCAAATTCAGAGATCTCAACTATGTTCCTGGCTGTTCTCCTACACATGGGTGTTTCAAAGGAAGTAGGGAAGAAGCTGTCACAGATGGTTTTCATCCACGCGTGGCTGGGAGACATCAATGTGGCCCTGGACAATGTGGATGAGAACAAGCAAATCCCAATGCCGCAGAACTATTACATGATGCAAATGCGTGGAAGGGAGGTCATGAAATTTCCCCTGATCCAAACCATTGATCCAAAAGGGTTCAAAAAGTTGTGGGATGAGTGTGAGCAGAGCATTACTTTCCTCCTTAGAGTAGCCAAGCTGGTGACCAACCTTATGCGAGGCTGGGCAACGAGGTTCATGGAGGACAAAGGGCTCTCAAAAGAAATTGTTGCAAGGGATGATGATGATGATTGAGACTTCGGCTCTAGAGAGGAATGGCGCTAGAACGGCCCCAGAGACCCTAAGGAGAAGGCAAAAGGCCCGACTCACTAGAATTGCGGAGCAGATTGCCCAGTGGTAGCAAACTACATTGCCTACATGAAGCGCACGGAGTCAGACGATGATGAGGATTGAAGAAGTATGTTGGGTCTAGTACAATTTTAGTATTTCCATAGTTTTATTACAGTGATAGCAAAGTATTAGGGTCTAGTAAGTTGCAGTCAGTCTCGGGATAGTAAGCAAAGCCTGTGTCACAACCAAAAAATTTTGTATTGAAAATTGTAAATGCATACACATATTGGTTAGGAAAGGGATGTAGGAATGGCCATTTTGGCAGGAAAGGCCATCAAGGAAGTTTTTTTTGGTTATCAAAAACTCATGTAAACTCCTTTTTGAAGCAATATAGGGTGCTACCTCTTAGCAGTGATTTAACTAACAAAAAATAATAATATAATATATATATATATATATATATAATATATATTAATTATTAAGTATAATAATTTTATATATGTATTTAATAGTATTGTTAACGAATATAATATATAATAATAATAAGTAATATAATTATGTTATTTATAATTTATTTTTATTATATAAATAAAATATACATTATATATTGAGTATGCTAATATATACTTAACTATGTAAAATAAAAGATGCCCTAATGTTAAAACCTAAATGTGCTCGTTATTAAGATCTTGGCCATAATTTTCATTTTAATTATCATACTCTAAAACCTTCGTTGAAACCTTATTTTCAGCCTATAGCTCGCCAATATGGAGAAGTGAAAGGTCAAAACTAGCGAGGAAGAGTTTGAAGGAGTGGAAACCATTACTGACAGGGAAAGCAGTAAAAAAAATGGCAAAAAACAACTGCAAGCATGGTGAAAAATGATGAACGACTGAGATTCAATTAATCGTCTTGCATTGATACGGATGCAAGATAGTCGTCGATACGCTTTTGCAGGTCACCTCATTAATAGAGGGAATGCCGAACAATTTGTAGCATAGAGCGTGCAACGGATTATTACCAAACCCTTGATTTGTATAAAAGTTGAGGGACTTAGGGGTTTGCAGTAACTAACTTTAGTATCTGTTGTCCAAAAATGAAGGCAATAAAGAAAGCCTGAAGAATCTGAGGAATGTTGAGGGCCGCATGGGTGTGGAAACAAGAGAGAAACATAGGACGGAAGATTCGTCCCTCATTCATCCGGGCCCCAACATTGGTGGTAATAAATTTGTAGACAATGACAACAAATTTACATGCACCGTGGAGTCCTCTTCTCCACACCGCAATGTATGGACCTGGAAGGTTCCACTTCGTTTTACTAGTGCTTATAGAGGATGCAGTGTAAAAAACCTAAAAACAAAAGATTGAAATGCAGGCGGAAGTCGAGCAGATAAACCTGGAACAAAAGTAACATAGGAAAGTTTGGCAGGAATGTTTACAAGGGATGATAGGTGTGTAACTTTGCGGCTGTGTTGTTGCCCTTGCACATCTCTTTATCCTCGCTTTTGTGTGGCACCTTGTGCTCTTGCTAGGAAGGTTTTCTGCCATGTTAGAAAAAGGCAAAGCGACAGCATTGTGAGACCAATGGCGACGGTGATGATGAGAAAGGAAATCCCAATTGTAAATATTATTAAAGGTGTGCCAAAGAATATGAAGTAACCTATCAAATCACCGACGTAATATTTAATATCATAGTTGTTTCGTATTAAATGCCAGCGTGTTTCCAATACTGCCAGATCCTACCTAAGATGCAAGTTGCACTTCAGACATGCGATACAACCACAAGACAAGCGACAACCATACACTATCATGTTTTTTTGAAAAATGCGATAAAGAGCAGTAGAAAAAGCACCATCCGGATCAGTTTAATCGTCCCCTGATTATAATCAGCCATCGATTTCACATATTAGGTCATTCCATTTCATATTGGATACACCTTTGACGTAAAAGATGTTTATTCACTTAAAAATCTAATTTAAATGTGTAAGGGTGAAAAACTTATATGTTAATTTTTTCCTATTCTTTTGGGTTCATTTTAATTGGGTTGTGAATAATAAATTGATCCTATTTGCATGTCTTTAATGACGGATTTTGATCTCTAGTGTACTTATTCTTTTACTTGAGTTGCATTTGTAAGTATGAAAAATGAAATTGGTTCATTTTTACGATGCAAAAACGACCACACAACTATTAAGTTCAAATTTAAATCTGGACCCAAGTCAATCTCTTCTCATATAATTGTTCAAGCATGAAATTTGATAACTTGTGCGCTAAGGTGTTATATAAAAGAACAAACCCTAACCCACCACTATCTAACCACAAGCTCTCATGTTAACTTGCATTGTCACACAAGGAGCACCATAACACATCATTGCATCATTTGCTTACATCAACATCTACACTTAATGATAGATTAGGCCTGTTGTGTAATTTTTTTTTTGGATCTTTGCATCAATATTGTTAAATCAAATATTAGGGATTTGACCAAAGGAGAAGATCATTGTCTTGCATACTCCTCAAGATATCCATCAACCCCACTTGTTTTACATATTTAAATTCTAGGAGGCAAAGTAGATAATTTTCAAGTGACTAGAACTTCACATATCATTTTTGTGTGCAAAGGTCAAAGTCATGAGCATGGAATTTAGTTCGACAAGGGTAGTTTATATCCAAAGTAAATCAAAGGTCAATGTTATATTCCATATTGCAATATATTAGCCAAATACATGAAATAAAAATAAATAAATGTTGAAATTGAGAACATAATGAGCAATATTGCATTGATTTGGTATAATCACATTACAATATAGTGTTAGTCTTTTTAAGGGTGCAACCTCCTTAATGCTCAATTCAATATATCCCATTGAAAACTCGTTCTTCTATATGAATCCTCTATTTAAACAAATAATACCCAAGATAACTAGCACACCATGTAGGAGTTTATAGTGAACTCCTCAACACCCCAGGATCACCTGCAAGATAACAATAATTTACATAAGAGAGAAATGGCAGAAATATCATGTTATGATTATGAATACAAGATTTCCAAATTGAAATTATATTGTACATATGATGCCTTTCTTATAAATGAAAGTTGTGAGATAGGATTAGACAACATATTGGCATGTGTCTTAATCTTGTATAATGAGACAACTACCTTAATAAATATTAAATGGCCTAGGACACAAGCATTAAATGCCAAAAGATAAGATGAGATCTAAGATCTAGTGTCAAATAACACTAACTAGAAAGATACCATCTTAAGACCTAAGTGGACTTAACATGTAAATAGGACCTAGATAGGTAAAACACTTATTTACACCAACACCCCCCTTAAGTATAACTTAGGGAGTATGATTATGCAAATGACATAAAGATGGGTCTCAGTAATGAGGCCATGTTAGGTACCCATGTACAAATGCAAATGCAATCTCTCACAAACGGAGAAAAAGAGAAAACCTAGTAGGACAAAACTCATCCCCAAAAGAGAGATAAGATACAATAATGCTCTCAATGATGATGGAGAAGGAAAAAACCCCATACGAGGAAAAAGACCCCCCCATAAGAGAGAAGAATAGAGACCATGCATCCTCCCCTCAATATAGAATACTTTTCCATCTTCACCTTCCAATGCATGAAAGTCTGATATCCCTTGCTTGTCTTCAGATATACTAGCCACCTTCTTACACTTGCAATTAGTCTTTCTTTGTCTACAATGTGGGCAATATTATGTAAGAGCTACTATTCCCTCTTGCTTCCTTTTAATATGGACGGTGTCTAACTATGTAGAAAGATGGATGATAATATCCTCCTTTATATTTGGAAAAAGATTACTCAATTCAACTCTTGAGACTTTATTGGATGGTTTGTTGATGGAAGATGTCTTGTCTCCTCTTATCTTCTTTGTGAAAGACCTTGAATAGTTCCTACAAGCCTTGAAAATCTCCTCAAATGGTGCTTGAGAGATATCTATTGCCCCAATGAGGTTAAGTACATCCATATAATCCTCATTAATCCCCTCTTAAGAATATCAGCTTTAAAGACTCATCAAAGAGTCTATTCTGGTGGGATTTATTAAGGTAAAAGTGAATCTTTCCATGTAGTCTTTCAGGGATTCATCCTCCTTTTGCGACATCTTGAAGATCTCATCTCTCTTGCTGTCTATTCCTCTACAATAGTCCTGGTACTTTTCCAAGGAATTTATCTTCATGGTATTCCAATTTGGAACACCATCTCTTTCCAAACCCATAAACCAGATCTCAAAGCAGCATCCTTCAATGTTGTTGGGAATAGTTTGAGCCAATGTGCATCTATAGTATAATCATAACTTCTACATAGCACATTAAAATAAAAAAGGAAGGTATTTGTATTCTCCACCAACCCATAGAAGATAGGTAATGTTGAAGGTGGCATATTCTTTAGTGTAGTTACTCTCTCTTGGTTGGCAATGGGGAACTCAAAAGTCACGTGCTTTGGTGGGTGTTCCACTACATCATCACCCATGGTGATGATTTATGTATGGGAAGTTTGCTCTATATTTGATGTGGATATTGGCATTAGGGATGATTCTTCTTTAGGAATACCCTCACTCTGTTCACTTTGATGGCTAGTATCCTCTAAATCTTGGTGTGTTGAGGGGAGAAATCATCCTAGATTGTCTCATCACCTCCGCATACAGTAGTTGTAACTCTTTGGATCATATGCTCTTGCACAGTGTTAGTAAAATGTTTTTACATGTTGATGGATTAAAACCTAATTATCCCAATGCTAAAATCAAAACATTAAAACTATGAAAGCTTAAAATTACGCAAGAGAACCCTGAATGTAGCACCATCCTCAACAATGGTGCTAAAAATATAAGGCCTCTACTAATGCTCAATCAACTTGGTGCTAAACACACAATTCAAAGGAGTAGTTCCTAACTGAACAATTCACTAAACCCTTGCAAAGACTTCATTTAATTATCAATTAGCTCAATTTGTAAGCTTTTGATGATGCTAGCATTGTATGTGCATTCATGGACTCTACAAGTCCTATATCAATGAGTATAGGTGGTTTACACATGTACAAGAAAATAGTAAAGGTTAGAAAAGTAAATAGAGTGTTAAATTTCAAAACAAGGGAGATAACTTAATCTGTTATTGATGCTACAGGTACCTTTAGATTAACACTATAACTGTTAACTACTAAACCTAAAATCTGTAATTTACCAACACTATTGACTCTTACTTCTAACTAATTGACCTCTCTGGAGAATGACTCAAGGACATATTATAGAGCACAATTCATGATACAAGATATCATTCATGTGCATGTAATTAAGAATCTACTTGAAATGAATGTAACAATGTAAACATCTAATCTAATAACAAAAGGTGGGTGAACAATACCTTGAGTGGCCCTTGTACGAGTTGTTGTACCCATAGGATAAATCAAGTATGTGCTACTGGAATCAAATAATCATAACAATAAACTGGAACAACTTTATTAAATATAACTGAACTCTATAATATGACAAGAATCTTCATAGATTTCTCATTCATGAGTGCATAACATAAAACTAACAATAAAGTATTGTTTGTAAAACAAAACTATAACTATCAAAACATATATCTCTAACTAGATCTACTCCTCAACCACCAATCCAAATATATAGGCTTGGGAAGAGTTTTATTTGCAGAAGGAATTAAAAAAATTAGACGTAGATGTCCACTCTCCTTCAAAATAGAGAGATACAAAGTCTTTGCAACTGAAACTATAACTGAAAAAGATAGAAGAAGACAAATAGGATTGACAGTCTACCCTAACGATTTGATAGAGACATGCTCTATGAAAACAATCGCGTTGGATTCCTTATCAATACAAAAAATTTCTTCCTCATATCATCTTATTGGATGACTTAGTGGCTCAAGATTGACTACTTCAATGACCATCTTCATTATTTATTGTAACTATCACATCCTCAACATTCTGGACTCTCCCCTAAAATTTGCCTGATATCCTTTGATTGCAGGCCTGCTGGTCAATCCAGTTGTTGCAAGCTACAGTTTTTTTGGTTGTAAGAGGTTAGTTTCATCTAAATTATACACATCATTAATCAACCATGAATTAACACATAATCATATTGAATTTCATAAACATTCACACATTTATCCATACAAACATTGTCATATCATAATTATATTTTCACATGGTAAAGTCTGGTTCAGGATGCATAAAAGACATAAAAGATATATAAGGTTCATGATTGTCTATGAGATAAGCAACTTGAAATTTTAAAATACCGTGGACAATGACTTTGGATTGCCCACACAATGTTTTGCTCCTTCTAGGGTTTTTCACCTAAAAGGAGAAAGGGGGATTGAATGGGGTCCAAAATGTAAATGTCAACACTCAAAGTTAATGTAAATGAGATGTATTATGCCTAATTATGATGTAATAATCCATTGATATGAAAATAAGATGATTTAATAATGCAAAACCTAAGAAATGCAAAGTTCTGGAAAACACACCGTGATATGCAAAAACACCTAAAAACGCAAGTAAATGATGAAATAATAGAACAAAATTAGAGAGGTGCACCTAGAATTTGAAACTTGATGCTGGAAGATTTTGGAATCCTCAAAATTTGACTAAAAATTTTGATCGGTACACTTACGCCAGGTTGGGCGACTTAGTCACAATTTCAGGAAAACTTGTCAGAAAAGGAATCTGCCAAATGGGTATCCAAAAATGCAGAAACCACTTTTTAGGCCCGGAAGTGGGACTAATCCACCACTAGTGGTGACTTAGTCCTCCTACAGATTTTGGGAATCTTGGAACATAATCTTGAAGCCTCAGGTCTGCACTTGCTTTTCTGATAGGTGTCCACACTTAAGTTTGCAAAAAATGGGATAAAAAGTCTCTCCAAGCTTGAATTAGGGTTGTGTTGACTTTATTGACTTTGAAGACTTCTTGAACACTTTTCAACGCCTATTTCCTTGAAAAATCTTCCTACAAAGTCTACAAACACACATGCAAAGGGGGGGAAAATGGTTGAGGGTTAGAGAGAATAGGGTTTTGCCTTGGTCAAACCCCACTTTGGTAATCAAACCCTAAACAATGAAATGAAATGAAAAGAGAATGATAAATAAATAAAATGCAAATTTCATAAACTTACCACACTCCTTGATGTTGAAAACTTGAAGATATGCAATGAAGTGCTCCAATGGACATGACTTGATTATGCTTAGAGTGCTTGAATACTTGAGAATTGCTTGAAGGATTGGATGAGTGAATGATTGAATGAATTAGGTGTTAAAATGAGAGGAAAAACCCTTATTTATACTTGTTCTTACTAAATTTTCCAAAAATAACACATCACAAGCCAACCTCAAGGGTTAGACGACAAAATCCTGCCAAAATTTTTAAACAATTTTGAATTTTGTGCCAAAAAGGACTAAGTCGCCCCTATTGGCGACTTAGTCCCACTTAAGCAAATTAAGTGGGTGTTAGGAATTAGGGGGCATTAAATGTTATCCAATGGGAATATCCTCAAAAACACACTTAAAAACGACTAGAAAGTGCATTAAGGGGTCATTTAAACATGAGAAAGTGTTGAATTAGTGAAGACAAGTCTAGAAAAGTGTGAAAGTGGGTTACAACACTTTACAACACTTTAAAATAAGACTTGTTAAGTAATAAAAATAGGTTATTTAATTGAATTATGATGAAAGGGTCCTAGAAAAGTGTGAAAGTGGGTTACAACACTTCACAACACCTTTAGAAGACATCCTAGAAGTCTTAATGATTCACAAGGGTCCAAGACCTAATGTGAACATGTCAGCCACATTACAACATTAAATCTAGGCAAAATCAGACCAAATTCCACTAGAAAGACTCAAGTGAGCATAAAAATGTCAACTATAAATTTTTTGGTGACACATTAAGCCCCCACTTTAGTGAGAGGATGAACTTGCTTCAAACTCTCACTAAAGTAGCCCAACATGCACATCGAGAGGGATCCTAATGCACACACATTGGTAAGATGAGACGACAATAATAAAGAGGGATGATTAAGCCCCCAAGATCATGATCCCATGGCAAACAAAACATAAGCACAAAGGAACACATATGATGATGAAAAGGAATGAAAGAAAGCTTCAATCGTATTTCCAGCTCGTTGTGGATCAAATCTAGGCTGTTTGTTTGAAATAAGAAATGTGTACTCACTATGGGGCAACAAAACTTATGGCTATCGGCTAGGTGAGAAGGCCCATGTATACTCACTCTGGGGCCACATAACTTCTGATTGTCCACGGGGTGAGAAATCCACAACATACTCACTCTGGGGCCACAAAACTTCTGGTTGTCCGCGGGGTGAGAAATCTACAACATACTCACTCTAGGGCCACAAAAAATTTGGTTGTCTGCAGGGTGAGAAATCCCAAAAGGTGGCTATGGGGAAAGTCATGCCTTGGAATAGGCTTCCTGCTCAACCATATCAAATTTATACCTCCTGATAACTTTAATAAGGCGCCACAAAGATAATGTCATTTCGTGCTTCATGAGACAAGAAAAGCTTCGTATGCTTAGAACTCATGAAAAAATGCAAAGGTACCACATGCATGCAAGCTGTGTTATGCACAGTGGCCATGTAAAATGCAACATGCAAAAATGTAAAATGTGAAAGGCGTTCAAATGAGTCTTGTCTAGTTCATGCGAGGTCTATCACTTAGGGAACATTGTGTCTAATGTCTCCAAGAGAGGACCCATCAAAGAATAAAATATTTGCAACTTAGGGGATGCATTGCATCACATCAGGCCACCAAGAGGAATGTAATATGCTAAGATAGATCACGCTTATGAAGGACATCACACCCAATGTCATCCACAAATTGACAAACGCATCGTATAAGGTGACAAGGCTACATTAAGAGTCAAGAAAAAGAAAAATGCAAATGAATAATGCCAATGTATGCCCCCACTTTAAGGGAATTACTACACACAGTTCTGTGAACAATTAATTTAAAGTAGCAAATGAAAAACGCAAAAAGAAACAAGACATGAGAGCCAACTTGGAAAACCCCTATGCCAATTCATACGTTTCCGAGTAAGGCTGCATCATGCAAAGGAAAGAGAAAGAAAAGAAAGAGGGGTTGCCCCGAAAAAAGGAACACACCAAACACATAAGGGATCTATGGCTTTGGGGTCAGTATGTTTGTTGCTACAATTTTTTTATTAAAGAGCTCAGAACTTTCATCATTCCCCAAATACATAGAACTGGAAGAATTACACAAAGACAGCGAAATCAAAAGAAAAATAAAGTCTATTTTGTGTCAACATGGAAGCTACATTGTGGTCTCAATGTGTTGCGTCATCCCTAAAAGGAAAACACAAGCGAATAGAAAATGAAAAGGCGAAAGCAAAGGAAAATATTTTGGGTCAACATGAAGGAGACATGTTGGTCTCAATGCCTTGTGTTATCCCCAAAAGGAAAAAAAAAAAGAAGGAAAAAGGACCTTTTGGGTCAACATGGAAGAGACATAGGGCGTCTCTACACTTTGCATCATCCCCAAAAGGAGAACACAAAACAAAGGAAAAATGACCTTTTGGGTCAACATGGAAGAGACATAGGGCATCTCTACGCTTTGTGTCATCCCAAAAGGAAAACACAAAACAAAGGAAAAAGGACCTTTGTTCACCAAAATGTGGACAATGATTTTGGATTGCCCACACAATGCTTTGCTCCTTCTAAGGTTTTTCACCTAAAAGGAGAAAGGGGGATTGAATGGGGTCCAAAATGCAAATTTCAACACTCAAAGTTAATATAAATGAGATGTATTATGCCTAATTATGATGTACTACTGCATTGATCTGAAAATAATATGATTTAATAATGCAAAACCTAAGAAATGCAAAGTGCTGGAAAACACATTATGATATGCAAAAACACCTAAAAATGCAAGTAAATGATGAAATATCATAAAAAAATCAGAGAGGTGCACCTGGAATCTAAAACTTGATGTTGGGAGATTCTGGAATCCTAGAAATTTAAATGAAAATGTTGACTGGGACACTTATGCCAAGCTAGGTGACTTAGTTCCAGTTTTGAGAAAACTTGTCGGAACAGGAATCTGCCAAATGGGTATCCAAAAATGCAAAAACCACCTTTTAGGCCTAGAAGTGAGACTAATCCGCCACTAGTGGAGACTTAGTCCTCCTACATATTTCAGGAATCTCGGGACAAAATCTTGAAGCCTCAGGTCTGTACTTGCTTTTCTGATAGGTGTCTGCACTTAATTCTGTAGAAAATGGGATAAAAAGTCTCTCCAAGCTTGAATTAGGGTTGTGTTGACTTGATTGAATTTGAAGACTTCTTGACCACTTTTCAACACCTATTTCCTTGAAAAATTTGCCTACAAAGTTTGCAAACACACATGCAAAATGGTTGAGGGTTAGAGAATAGGGGTTTGCCTTAGTCAAACCCCACTTTGGTATTTCAAACCCTAAACAATGAAATGAAATGGAAAGAGAATGATAAATAGATAACATGCAAATGCCATAAACTTACCACACTCCTTGATGTTGAAAATATGAAGATATGCAATGAAGTGCTCCAATGGATGACTTGATTATGCTTAGAGTGCTTGAATACTTGAGAATTGCTTGAAGGATTGGATGAGTGAATGCTTGAATGAATTAGGTGTTAAAATGAGAGGAAAAACCCTTATTTATACTTGTTCTTACTAAATTTCCCAAAAATAACACATCACAGGTCGACCTCTTGAGGGTTAGAGGACAAAATCCCGCCATAATTTTAAAACCATTTTGAATTTTGTGCCAAAAAGGACTAAGTCGCCCCTATTGGAAACTTAGTCCCACTTAAGCAAATTAAGTGGGTGTCGGGAATTACAGAGCATTAAATGTTATCTAATGGGAATATCCTCAAAAACACACTTAAAAACAGTCAAAAAGTGCATTAAGGGGTCATTTAAACATGATAAAGGGTTGAATTAGTGAAGACAAGTCTAGAAAAGTGTGAAAGTGGGTTACAACACTTTACAACACTTTAAAATAAGACTTGGTGAGTAATAAAAAGAGGTTACTTAAGTGAATTATGATGAAAGGGTCCTAGAAAAGTGTGAAAGTGTGTTACAACACTTCACAACACCTTTAGAAGACATCCTAGAAGTCTTAATGATTCACAAGGGTCCAAGACCTAATGTGAACGTGTCAGCCACATTACAACATTAAATCTGGGCAAAATCAAGCCAAAGTCCACTAGAAAGATTCAAGTAAGCATAAAAATGTCAACTATACATTTTTTGGTGACACAAAGACATAAACTAAAAGGAATAAAACTAGTTATTTCCTAGGCTCATCAAATATAATATGCATGTACTTTAGAGAAATATGCCAAATCATGTAAGGATATAATAGGTTGGTTGGAAATGAACTTACATGGATCTAATTCATATGGAGGAATTTATAATTTTCATGGTGTATCTCATTAATATGGAAGAAACATCATAAGTATAAGAAACCTCTTATGTTATATCAAGTATTTTAAGCCATCAATGTTGCTTGAATTTTGAGTCCTTGATTTCTATAATATAATGACACCATGGGAATTTTATAACACATATGCGTAATTTCCCCACATGCATAGAATGTTCATATTTCATAGCACTGAGGTGTAGATATTCACTTCAATTTGTTTCTTTACTCTAAATCTTGAGACTTTGATTGTAAGATATTAGTGGGATAAACATACATAAGGTCTACTTTTGAGGTAGGCTAGAAATTTGATAAGGGGATAATAGCTTGGTTGGACATGAACTTGATTGCCTCTAAATTTTCATAGAATAAATTGGTCATTGTGTTGATGCCTTTCATAGATATGGCCACCTTATCATAAGAGTGAGCAATATCTTCTATTGTATCAAAGGTCCCTAGCCATAGATAGTTATACTTGTGGTCATAGATGTCTATACTATTATGTATATTTTCATGTTTTATAACACCTACATATTTTCCTTTTTTTTAAGTTTCAACTTTATAGGAATAATGGTCAAGTCTAGAATTTCTTGATTATTTTCCCACTATTTTTGATACTTCATTTGCTTGAGAAATTTCTCCATCATTCTATATTCAAATTTCTCTATCATTGTCAGTTATAAAAATTCTATGCAAACACTATGCACATTCAACTCATTTCTTGGTTTGATCTCCTAGAAAATATGTGACAACAAATTAACAATATTATCAATTTTGTTGAAAATAACTAGCTTATTATAAATATTTATTTTAGTAGTACCCTTATGATTCACACTCAATGTATTACTTGACATACCTTGTTTGAATAAAAAATATTCTTTTTTAATAATATTTTGAATATTTTTTATTACCTAAATGCACACAAATTTTATCAATTCTTGCATAAATTTTACAGTAACATATTCTTAATATTAAGAGTGTGGAAAGAGTAAAGGGAAGATATGATATGTGTACAAGACGAGTAGGATACAAATGAAAAATATTAAAAAGAGTATTATTATTAATGAAATAGAGCGATACAAGGAGTATGAATCACTCAATTCTTAAGATGGAATTTTTTTATAGCATAACATCATCATAACAAGGGTTTGCCATCATATCATCTATTTTATGTGTTAAATAGAAATGCATCTCTAACAAAGAAGTGAAAGAGTGAGAGTGAAATGACCATAAATATTTTACCATAAAAAAATCAATAAAGAATTGGAATTCACATAGAAATAATATATACAATACCAATACAAAAGTTCACTACATTAAGTTGTATAATTGTTTGATATAGATTCAAAGTACAACAATTAATAAAGACATAAATATTCTTTTTAATATTTATTTCCATATTATAACACAACCAAGTTATAGTACATTAAATATTTTTCATTTGGATAAATCTTAAGATCTAGATTAGTGAGTGGATGAGTAAGAGACTCTTATAAATAAAAGATGACATGACAATGACTTATGTGGCATTTTAGGATTATATTTCATGTTAAGTGCTTGTTGATTTTTTTTGCATTATAAAACAATTGAGTTAACCACTTAAGTTTCTACATGTCAACATATATTTTAATAGAAATATCTCTAATACAACTATAGGTTAAACAACAATATATCTAGATTTTTCTCAATTCATGTTGCTTCCTAATAGACTAAATATATGTCTTTGACAGAAAGGTGCAATTATACCCTTTTCCTCCCAACCAAAAGGAGATAAGTGTGATTCAATTAGTCTTATGAAGGATAAGATGAATTGGTAAAGTTTGGAAATTTCGTGTTGGATGCACAAAATATGGGTAATGAAAATAAAGAGGACATAAGATAAGATAAACATAAATTTTATAAAATTGGGTGTAAGGAATCAAGTGGTTTTCCAAAAAGAATGTAATGGAGGATAGTCCATCTCCACATAATCAAGAATCTATATTACATATGGAAAAGTTAAATAGGTTTATCTCACTATAATTTCTTATGAGATGATGGAAAGGTTGGATAGAGATCATAACAAATGCCTTTCTGTTTGGAAATGGATAGTTTGTTAAATTATAGTTTAATATAATTTCCAAAATATGTTCCTTCAAGTAGACGAGGATGTCTAGATGATCAAAAATTCTATTTCATCTTTGAGTGCTTTTGCTAGGCATTTTTGTAGGAAGAGGAGAGTAAAATAGCCAATCAACCATTGGTAATTAGAGAGTATTAAGAAATGAAAATGGAAAGAATCGATATTGTGTATGGTGGATTAGTGATACAATTGTCTATATCTCTTCAAAAAACCATTCATTAAGGCATTTGAGAAGCTTCCAATTTTATTAAAGAGTACAACTCCTATGATCAATAACTTACCATTTGAAGTTAACAACTTGTGACATCATAACATTAGTTATGGGAGAATTACATATTCAATAACTATAATTAAAGTCCAACCACTACTAGAAATGAAGAATAGTCATCCTCTCCATAACACTCAAAAACCCTTACTTAAGTTTAACACAATCTAACACCAAATATTGTACTAAGAGCATAGAATACAAATAAAATTATTTAAAAACATATGAAAAGAAACATAACACTTTTTATCACCTTCTAATGTATACCTTGTAGGATCTATGAAACAACAAAATTTTATATATATATAAAGCCATAATATCTACAAACAATTTCCTTATAACTTCATAATTATCTATACTCATATTTGAATGAAATTTTGATTGAATTGGCCAAAATTACACAAGAGATAATTATCTATCCTATATTTGATCTCTTGATTTAATCATTGCAATTAAGGTTTTTGGAAAAACTGTTGAAATAATATGGTGTATTGTTCTAGCAACCTAATTTGGAAGAATCGAACCCTACTAACTAGGTATAAGGTTGAGATAAAACTTTAGTTTTAGTTCATCGATATACTTTATGTGATGGTAAAATTAGAGGGCACCCATAGAATAATGAGAGAAAATTGCTTGTGTTCACTCTTTCTAACACGAAACACTACACAAGCTTGTTACAAGAATATGTAAATGGTTTTAAATACCTATTTTGTTTGGCTATAAACAAGACATTTTATTAAATAATTTGGGTGTTTTTATGAGTTAAAATTACTTTTGAAGCATGTTTCATTAAGCCATGTTAATTATTTAAAAAAAATTGGAACTTTAATGAATAAAAAAAATAAAATCAATCTACTTAATTATCAAATACTTCTTTACAATCTCACTTATTGAAATGCTTAGAATTAATGGTAAAAAATAGACACAAAGATGAATAACCTAAAAAAGAACCCCTTGATTAGGCTCATAATACATTGATGGTGAAATTGTTTTATAAAATATAATGATACAATCTAATAATTGAAGAATGTTAGACAAGGCATGTTACCCATTTGACCAAATGCCTCAAAAAAATATGTTCTCTTGAATTTCAATGCTTGTAGGGTATGTGGAAAATGTATTTGTTCAAAAGGTTCTACACACTTTTTCTAGGGATGATCATGGTTATTCGTGTGATCATATGAACAAAAAGAAAAAGAAAATTAATATAAATATTTACATCTAATTTTCTATTATTATTGATAAGATTTTGTACAATATATGGCTTTTACACACTATACAATGCTAAACCTATCATAGCTTGTAATAAATATTTGTTGAATTCTAAAAAATATTTCATTTGATTTAATTTTGGATATGCATAGTATTGATTGGGTTTGATTCTAACCTCCACTCTTACAACAATAAAGTATATTTGATGTGATTTAGGGTATGTACACTATTTATTTCATTTGATTTTAGGTTGGCCAATATTGATTAACTAGTTAATGTTAATGAGGTAAAGGAGCATGCAAAAGGAATACAACTCTTACACAGATAACAATGAAAAAAACCACCTATTCACATGCTCCCACTATAATGTTATGGAGGTAATGATACATCTTATTATTGAGGATTATGAAAAAGACCTCTCATTTGAAAATTTGACCAAAGTGATAAACATGAGATCATAAAATATTCGACAATATTATTAGCATGCTCCCTCTATACTACTATGGAGATAAAGGACTAGCCAAAAGAGATATACCTCCCACATTGTGACCTATGAAAAAGACCTGTTAAGATTGACTTTATTACATTGACACTCCCTAACTTATGTAAAACAATAAGACTGTTCATACCTCTTATCTAACAAATAACAAATAAAATAATTTTTGTATTTGATAATACTTATATATGACAATTCTAAGATTCATTTATTATCAAATAATAATATCTAACCAATACATAAGTATATTTGCATAACAAGACAATAACTAATAAACATAAAAATAAAATGAAATTCAAAAGAACCCTAAAGTCTTCATCCCTTCCACTTTTACTGTTCAAGTATTTCTTTGCATTTTTTTCCCCTTTTGCAAGTAGGAAATTGTTTTGGCGGTGGATGAAATTTATAAAAGTCAATGGAGAGGGTGAATGCCAAGAGTGGGTCTTAAACACCGTACTAACTAAGCCACCAATCATATCTTTTTATTAAAATAAAATAATTAATCAAAACTTATCATATATAATGGAAATATTTGTAACTTTGACTATGGAAGGGTAAAACCAGACTCCATGACTCTTGCCACTCTATTTGTTTATGAATAGTTTATATTTTACTTTATTAAGCTCTGATTCAAATTTATTAAAGTTAATCTTTTGATTTAAATCTTGTATTTATTTTATAGAAACAATTTTATTATCAAATTAATGTTTTATTAGTAATATTAATATTATTATATACTAATTTTCTAATGGCACAAAATTGGAGATATGTGCAGCACGGGAATTTGCTAAGGGCAGATGAAGTGGTGGAGCATAGAGGATATCTATCAAATTTATAGAAGAAATGGACATCAAAATCCTTCATGAAAGAGTAGTGATCGCCCGGTTTGGAAGCAAAAATTGAAGATTGGGTTGTCAAATCATGACTGACTGGCTTGCTCCCCTCCGTATTTTTTCATTGTGGAATTCGAGTACAAAGAAACCATAAACTTTGTCCTTTTTCATGATTGCTAGACAATGAACAAATCAACACTAGATACATACAAAAATGGGTACCAAATTTTGATCCAACAATCTCTTGTGGAACCTATTTGGATTAGATTATATAATCTACCTTTCAAATATTGGACTCTTAATAGATTAAGGATGATTGGTAATAACTTAGGAGCCATTGTGGAATTGGAGATCGACAAGGAAATCCTACAGAGTAATTCTTTCATCTTCTCAAGGATTTGAGTGGCATTTATTCATGCCATCCCACTGGAAATCTTTATCAATACTCCATCAAATGAGTGGAGACAACCAATTGATATTGAAGAAAGGAAGTTCCTCTACCTCAAATGTGGAAGTTGAAAACACTGGGATTCAAATTTCCCTAAGAAACCAAAAGCCAAAAAAAGAATTGTGCTCGATGGAAAAACCAAATGACGTTGCCCTAGTTCCTCCCTTTGAGATGATGCTCATGCTAAAAAAGAATTAGGAAAAAGGTGAAGCTTTGGGCATTGCTCTGAATCCTAACTTGAATCCCATGGACCCTCTGAAAGAAACCCCAATAATTGATGATTCTAAAAGGGATTGGTGGTTGGAGGAAGACGAATTTGATGTAGACAAAATTGACATAGTTGATCCCTAGTGCATAAGCCAATCTGCATTGAAGATCCTCAACAACAATTAGGTCATGGAAAAGAAGAAAGGGATAAAATTAAACAAGCAGAAAAGGGAGGAAATGG